>JBBPKY010000079.1:0-54369 GCA_038089495.1 Xerocomellus dryophilus
ATACAGTTTTGCAAGCAAAGACCCAAGTCCCAAGGTCACCCTTACTGTGGGCGGACATGTGCCGCAGAAGCAGCTAAGATGTGCAGCGTGCGTACTTCAGTCCCCACATCTTCATCATGCATCTTACATCTTCTCTCGCAGTTTTGTCGTTCGAGGCCTCGCTTTGGGAAGGATCTCTACTGTTTAACCTGCGCAGCCAGGGCGGGTCGAGCAGTTTGATCTGCAGAAGCTGTTATCCATCATGATACTGGTTTAGTGGAGCTCAAGATATGGATATAGTTTCGTGAATTATGACACATATCTTGGTATAGTCCTATTTTCGTCATCCGCGTTCAATTCGATGTAACTCCAGTACGCTCAACGCAGGGGCTATTTATATGTCGACCGCCAATCAATGTGTTAAAATATGAACAAGTAATATACAGGCAACAGAACAATACAACAATTGTATTATCTATGCTGAACATATGACGCGCCATTGCAATCGCTTGACTTTGCTATGGGCCCAATGACTTACACGGTGAGAAGGCAACGCACAGTTTGCATGGGCGCTCGTCCTATTCCCTAGACGACCATACTGCACTGTACCTGCATGCACTCCCACTCATATTGCTCTCCACTGAGGCTATTGGCGGTGAAAACAAAGCCAAGCATATCACCCCAAAATGAGCGTGATCAAGAGAAAATCATGTTCAGAAATATGCGAATATAGTACAAGGTACAAAGCATGATTGAGGGGGTATGCTAAGCGATATTGTGGAGTTGCAAGATCGCCCTCATGCACCATAAACGAGGAGATATGAAGGTCTAATTGCATTCTCCGTGTAGCAGATCAGTTCATCATAGTTCAGGGAACCTCCAACTTCAGCGAGAACCTGAATCATTCAGGCACATTGGCAGTCAACACCCGACAGACAACCAAAAACATTACGAAGACACACCGAATCGTAGCCCGGTGGAGGTGCAGTCAACGTGGTGTCATCCTGTGTCATCTTATACCCTCTCCCAACGACAACTTTGTTGAGAAGCATCGCCTTCTGTTGCGAATGCGCGACATTCCTCGAGTAGTCGTTGGATTTCGAAGACGTCGAGGACGTGTAGACGCCCGCACCGAACCTGTCGTCCTTCACGGTCATCACGCTGTTCATCACAAGAAACAGGTCACTTGCCTGCCCCAACCAGTCTTCGTGCCAAAGTGATGCAAACTATACGATGTACGGATGATACCACACAGAGAGCACGATGCTGACGAGCAGAGGGTGGTGTTTCCATTGTCCCCCAGCAGACATTCCCTCGTCGTTCCGTGCCAACGACGGTTTTCATTTCCTGGAGACCGTCCGGCAGCTGCAAAATTCCCTCGAGCCTCGACAGATGCCCTGTTGGTCCCAGGTAAGCCGAAAGGTGTAAGTGGATGGCAAAATTGTCACGCACCGATATGCATCGTATTTCGAGATGGAAGTAGGGTGTCCAATGATTTTGTATACTCGACGCACAGTTGGACAAGGTGTCGGGTGCCGCCACGAAGCCTTGAATTGGTCGGCAACTACATACTATGAGACCTCTGGACGTCGGCTGAATTACTATAGCATACCGCTCTTGAATGTATCATGCGCATTGGGGACTTCAACCAGTAGCGGTGCATTCTTTTCCACCTTCGAAGTACACACCTGACTGCAAAAGTGACCCTTCTTGACAGCATTCCCGCACAGCAGGCAGCCGTTCCTGAGTAGTCTGGAGCGGAGCCGTAAGTACTGCGTTGACTAGATCGAATCGCGAGCGTACGGACATGGAGGATGCTACTGGTGCTCCTCCTGCTCCTCCTGCAGCCTTTGCTTGCTGTGCGCAAGTTTTGCTACAGAAAGAATGAGTCATATTCCCATCGTTATACCTGGGCCACCTGTGACAATACTGCATGGTATGGGTCACTATCAACAGATTCACGGAGATAGCGACAACAAAAGGTAACATACGTCACACATGTTGGCTGCGGCACGAAGGGCATTAGAGCTCTTTCCCCTCGTAAGAGGATTGCTGCCTAACGCAGTCTTGTCCCGAATCTTAGCGGCACATGTCTTGCTACAACAGGAGTGGGTCTTCGTCCCATCAAAGTATTTAGGTTTCACGTGGCAAACCTGCAAAAAGGCATAAATCGAGGGTGCCTCATACACCAGGAAAATGGCGTACATCACAAAGATTGACTGCGTTCGTCGCGGTCTGCTGAATGGGTGAGGTATTGGATGCTGGCTGAATCTTTGCGGCACATGTCTTGCTGCAACAGGCGTGGATTTTCGTTCCATCAAAGTATTTAGGTTGCACGTGGCAAACCTGCAAGGAGAATAAATCGAGGGTGCCACATGCGTCGGGAATGCGGCATACATCACAAAGGCTGACTGCGTTCGTCGTGGTCTGTTGTGTGGGTGGGACGTTGAATGCTGGCCGGGGTTGCGAGGGAGGCACAATGGGTGCAGCTAGGCATTGACCCATTTGCGGCAAGCGCAGAGAGTGCGTGCACGGTCCGGGGTGCAAGTGTAGCACTCAGATCGATTCAGGGGTGCCCGCTTCCTCTGAGGAATGAAGCGACTGGCGCAGGCTGTCGATGTGCTGCCAGGAACAACTCGAGTGTGCAGATAAGACAAGAAGGATGGATAATGATGGCACACCTCCCAGAAAGGGTGCTTTACACACGGATGAGCACATAGCGCCCGGCGGTAACTCCTCGAGGTTGAATACGAACAAGGCGTGTTCTCCGCGAGCGACAATGCTGTAGAAGTTCTCATTTCATGGACCATCGGCACGGGAGGGGTGATGTATAGACTGGTAACCAATCCGTGTATGACAATCGGACAAGCATCGATAGACGGGTGATGTGGGGGAAATGGCCCAGAAAGCACAGCATCTCTGTGAGGGCCCAGTGACGACGTACTGACGCGCCAGCATCCGTGGAAAAACCCACTACGTATCTCGAACAATCCTACTACTACCGTCTTAACGCGAATGGCTGACTGAGCATGGCGACAGCCTGCAAATCACTCGCTACCCGATAAATTGCGGGGTGCTGCGAACAAATTACTTGGAAACTGGCGAGGGTAAGACCACGCAGCGCTCACATATCCGAATCAGTCACATGGCTATACAATAGTTGGTAGTGCAAATCATAACGACATGCATCCCTTGTCTAATACCCGCCTCCAACAATCATATAGGTCAGCATTCGGCGCAAAGATAGCAGCCTAATCTTGCATGTCTGCGAGCAGCGATCGTGCGAACAGTTGGATGGGGAGACCTGCAATCGTACGTTTATTAAACCTCGTTCTGCAATGTGGCAGCTAGTTTGCCAAGGCTGCGCCGAGTAACCTTGGCAAACTGGCTGGTCCGTCAAGCGCCCGGCTCTGGCAAAAGAGCGAGCTAGGTCATTCAGTTTTCGTGTTGCGAAACTGACGACTGGCCTGATTGTTTTTGGTTCTTAGTTGCCCATGACCAATACAGTGTACAGCGTGGCAATTCTTAACCTGTCCTCAGTCGTCCAGTTTCTCCCTCGTGGCGAACCCATCATTCTGAGATATCTTCGTCGTGAAAAGTGTCAATTACATCGCCTTCCCCAAAGGGCCCCGTAATCATCTCCTTTCTCGTGAGCCATGAAGGAAACTATCATTTAGACTTGCACTGACTCGATCACTTCCTTAATTCTCTATCTATTCGTTACAATCCTTGTTATCACGTTCGGGATGCTAGACACCCATCGATTCATGAAACTCTGGACTCGGAGGATCCCCAACTACACCTCAATCTGCCTCCGGCAGACAAAAACAAAGGCTCGCTACACAGTACCACACTCCAAGGTGTGACAGGTTGTCCCCGACATCTTCTGTCTTCTAACATATTATTCAGCAATTCCTACCTTAAACCGCGATTACCAAGCGCCTCCAACGATGACACAGTGGTCTATCCTCCCCTTGCAGCCCCTGTTATTCCCATCGGCGCATCCATAGCACCATTTCCAACACCAAAGACGGCGCCGGTCCTATTTTACGACAAGAACGACCCATTCTATGAATTCACCCTCTTTTCGCCGCATGATGTCACATACAAGGGGAAAAGGTATCCAACAAGTGAACACCTTTTTCAGGCACTCAAGGTATGTATTGTAAGCTCCTCGCTTGTATGTGCTGACACTGGCTCTTGCACTCTGGTCTCGATGGCCATTCGTTTAGTTCATGGACGACCATCCCGAGATCGCGGAGCGGATTCGGACTTGTGGTGAAAAGGCCGATGCGGGCTATCGATGAGGCTGTCGGTACCAGCAATGGGTGCGCTCGGATTGGAGACAAGTCAACATAGAGAAGGTACCCGTGAATTCTTCCTAGTGGGTGCTTTCCGTACAAACCGACTCTCATCGTACAAACCTAGATGGAATTTGTTCTTCGCCTCAAATTTACTCAACATCGCGACCTCAACGCGCTATTGTTGGGGGCGGGTGACGCTGACCTTGTTGATGTGAGAGGAGTCCTATCGTTTCATTCCGCCTTGGGGTTCAACTGGTTTTAGGATTCCCCGCGTGATTATTTCTGGGGAATCGGGGCTGATTACTCTGGCCGCAATGAACTTGGAAAAGCCCTCGTAAGGCTTCGGGAGGAATTACGCGAAGAACAGGATAACCCATCCCAGATTCCCACTGCCCGACGAGATGTTACTCGTCTATCAGTTCAAGATCTTACTTCCCTCGTGCCCACTCGACCGACTTCCAACACGTGGCGATTTTGGCCCTTTATGAGGAGCGGGTCCACTAATCCACAGATATCGTCACCTCAGGGCGGTGGACCTTGTGAGGTACGATTGAGTACCTGCCCCAAGCTAGCAGCACGTCATCTGATCGATGGTCAATACAGTTTTGCCAGCAAAGACCCAAGTTCCAAGGTCACCCTTACTGTGGGCGGACATGCGCCGCAGAAGCAGCTAAGATGTGCAGCGTGCGTACTTCAGTCCCCACATCTTCATCACATCTTCATCACGTATCTTCTCTCGCAGTTTTGTCACTCAAAGCCTCGCTTTGGGAAGGATCCCTACTGTTCAACCTGCACAGCCAGGGCGGATTAAGCAGTTTGATCTCCAGAAGCTGTTATCTATCATGATACTGGTTTAGTGGAGCTCAAGATATGGTTATTGTTTCGTGAATGCTTGACTTTACTACTTCTCATTGCCGCCGTGACACAGTCAGGGGAGTGATTGCTACCGTGCTCGACTTGTAGATCGCCTAATTTATATCCCATTGTCACGGACACCTATCTACTTTATCACGTTGGCTAATCCTTTTCCCTAGACGATCATACTGCATAGTACCTGCGTACTTCACCACCCCGATTGTCATGCACTATCCATTGAAGCTATTGTTGGTGAAAACAAAACCAAGGATATCACTTAAAGCCTTCTTACTCACAATGAGCGTGATCAAGGTATACCGAGCCTCAAAAATTGCACCAGAATACGCTGGACCAAGCAATAAGAAATCATGTTCAGAAATATGTGAATATAGTGCAAGGTACAATGCATAATTGAGGGGGTATGCTAAGTGAGTATTGGTGACTTGCAAGATCACCCTCAAGCGTCGTAAGTGAGGAGATACGACGGTCTGATTGCATTCTCCGTGTAGCAGATAAGTTCGTCGTAGTTCAGGGAACCTCCAACTTCAGCGAGAACCTGAACCATCCAGGCGCAGTCAACACCCGTCAGACAACCAAAACCTTACGAAGACACACCGAATCATAGCCCCGCGGAGGTGCAGTCAGCGTGGTGTCGTCCTGTGTCATCTTATACCCTCTCCCAACGACAACTTTGTTGAGAAGCATCGCCTTCTGTTGCGAATGCGCGACATTCCTCGAGTAGTCGTTGGATTTCGAAGAGGTCGAGGACGTGTAGACGCCCGAACCGAACCTGCCGTCCTTCACGGTCATCACGCTGTTCATCACAAGAAACCGGTCACTTGCCTGCCCCAACCGGTCTTCTTACCAAACATATTCAAGCTGTACGATGTACGGATGATACCACACAGAGAGCACGATGTCGACGAGCAGAGGGTGGTGTTCCCATTGTCCCCTAGAAGACATTCCCTCGTCGTTCCGTGCCAACGACGGTTTTCATTTCCTGGAGACCGTCCGGCAGCTGCAAATTTGCCTCGAGCCTCGACAGACGCCCTGTTGGTCCCGGGTAAGACGAGAGGTGTAAGTAGACAGCGAAATCGTCACCCACCGATATGCATTATATTTCGAGATGGAAGCAGGGTGTCCAATGACTTTGTATACTCGACGTACAGTTGGACAAAGTGTCGGGTGCCGCCACGAAGCCTTGAATTGGTCGGCAACTATGTACTATGAGACCTCTGGACGTTGGCTAGGTTACTACAACATACCGTTCTTGAATGTATCATGCGCATTGGGGACTTCGACCAGTAGCGGTGCATTCTTTTCCACCTTCGAAGTACACACCTGACTGCAAAAGTGACCCTTCTTGACGGCTTTCCCGCATAGCAGGCAGCCATTCTTGAGTGGTCTGGAGTGCAGAACCGTAAGTATTGCATTGACTAGATCGAACCGCAAGCGTACGGACATGGAGGGTGCTGTGGGTGCTCCTCCTGCTCCTCCTGCAGCCTTTGCTTGCTGTGCGCATGTTTTGCTACAGAAGGAATGAGTCGTCTTCCCATCGTTATGCTTGGGCTTCTTGTGACAGTACTGTATGGTATTGCGTCGCTATCAGCAGACTCACGGAGACAACGGTAACAAAAGGTAGCATACGTTACACAAGTTGGCTGCGGCACGAAGGGCATTAGAGCTCTTTCCCCTCGTAAGAGGATTGCTGCCTGTCGCAGCCTTGTTCTGAATCTTAGCGGCACATGTCTTACCGCAACAGGAGTGGGTCTTCGTTCCATCAAAGTACTTGGGTTTCATGTGGCAAACCTGCAATGGGAATAAATTGAGGGTGCCACATGCGCAGGGAACTGGCATACATCACAAAGACTGACGGTGTTCGTTGTGGTCTGTTGTGTGGGTGTGACATTGAATGCTGGCTGAATCTTTGCAGCACATGTCCTGCTGCAACAAGCGTGGGTCTTCGTCCCATCAAAGTATTTGGGTTTAGCATGGCAAACCTGCAAGGGGAATCAATCGAGGGTGCCTCACGCGTCGGGAAAGTGGCATACATCACAAAGGCTGACTGCGTTCGTCGTGGTCTGTTGAGTGGCTGCGGCATTGAATGTTCGCTGGGGTTGAGCCCACGCCGATGGTGCCTGGGGACGTTGCGCAGCTAGGCATTGGCCCATTGCGCCGATCGCAAAGAGTGTAGCGTGCACGGGTGGAAGTGCACCACTCAGACCGAATTAAAGGCTGCCTGCTGAATGAAACGTATGAACGAGCTTGGCGCGGGTTGACAACGATTGCTGGCCAGGAGCAACTCGAGTGTGCAGAGAAGGCCAGATGGACGATTAATGATGCACTGGGCAGAAAGGGTGTTTATAACCACACGGACGAGCATGTAGCGCCCGGCGGTAACTCCTCGAGGAATGCGAACAGGGCGTGTTCTCCGTGAGGGACAATAGGCTTCGCAGCTGAGGAATTTCTCATTTTATGGACTGTACGGGAGTGGGGGAAGGGCGATCATTTTCCATGCGGAACGACATGGGCGGCTATCGTCCAGACAGCATCGCATCTCTGTGCAAGTTGGCAGCAAAGGGTTCAGTGACTCACGAGTCACGTACTCCTTATCAGAGCCACCGTTTGTCACCGCCCTCCATCACGGTGTCTGAGATCTGAACGCTGCCTTGCAAACATTTGAGGGGCCGCACTGGACAAAATCCCACAAGCAAAATTTCCAAGGTATTTTGGGCCGAACTCAAGTCATCCTCGCTTGTGCTTGGGGAGAAGTGTCGAGAGGCCACTGGCATGACCATGCGGGCGGGTTAACGCTTAGGTAAACTACTTGACTCGATTATGTACATACTCAGGTATATACCTTTTTAGGAAGGTGGAGCAATCAAGGACGAGGAACGAAGGTCAACTTCAAGGAATTGGTCACTCGTCCCAAGTTCAAAACTTAGCAAAACAAAAGCCAATAATTTTGTCCAATACGGTCCCTCATACAAACACGTTATTTCACGAGCAATACATCAAGTTCAGACCACTGGGTAGTAGGATATGTACATCCACAATACAGTCGTGGGTATCTTCAGCAACCCCACTGCCGACGCCGCCGTCTCCCACACCTCGCGTATGCTTCTCCAATCATAGCCATCGAGAAGGAAATTAAGGGCTCTTTACGGTCACTCGGCAAACGCAGAACAGTCTGAACCACTCCTATCCAGTCCAGAACATCCTACCATCCTACAGAAATGATCATGCGGCTATCATACAAAATATGCGGGTATAAATACGGGAACTAACATCTATATAACCTATACTCATGCAGCCATGAGCTGACAGTCAGCTTGCCGAGACCTTGAGCTTTCGCATCATGACACGATTGGGGTCTTAAACATCATCTGCACCAACGCATTCAGATTTGGTACACGTCGTGACTTCGCTGGATGCCCGATCGGGGTCTTAAATATCATCTCCACAAATGGTGGCTTGTCCCCATACACAACCAGATACGCTGGACGCACGGTGTCATTGTCGTAGGTGACCGTTTCTATTCACCATCATTCTTGGTCCCTGCGAACGCCATACATGATCTGACGAACCTTCATAATTCAAGTCCCACCCGATTTCTCCAGCAATCTATGAAAAATATTAGGTAGATAGTCGTCCAGGGCATCATCCCCATACCGAGTCATATCCAGGTGGTGGTGCGGTTAGGTGTGGAGCATTTCGAGACCTCTTGTCGGGCCTCCCTACAACAACTCGGCTGAGAATCACTACCCGCAGAGAGGCACCTCCAGAGAGATTGGTGACATAATCATCTGCCTCTGTTATCCTATACATTAAGCTGGAGCCAAAAGAGCAATAGCCGATGACAGCTATCGACTTAGAGGACGTACTCGAGGAGCAGGATGTAGTATAGATACCATGCCCGAATCTGATCCGCCATCAGAATAGAGTTGTTCCAATCGTAGTTTCACATACCGCTTGAACGAATTCTTTGAGCCTGAAAGATGTGTGAGAGCAGGTGAAGAGAAGCGAGCGAATACACTTGCCACATCTGCTCATATCAAACGAGCTGCGCAAAATGGAGCACAGATAGCATCGTTCGATACCGCAGAGGAGCACACTGGTCGGGGACTCCCCCAATAGACACGCACGGTCGGTACCGTGGAAAAGGAGTTTCTCATTCCCTAGGTTGCCTTTGGCCTTGAGAGTGTCCTGGACCCGATCTCTGTGATATATCAGGGACAAGTACGCCGATGGGAAGGAGCGATAGATACGCACCTATAGCTGAGAAACGGCTCAAGCGCAAATTGTGGCCAGAGAACCTTGAAGATATCATGGATGGCGGGCCTCGCTTTCCTACGGTGACGCCACCCTTTGACGAAGAGTCGCTCGACTATATTCGTAACATACAGTATATCGGCCTTTTTAACACCAGCTTGAAGGAAGGAAAATCACGCACCTTCAGCGAATTGGGGATTGTCTTTATGAAGCCGGACCAGCCGATCGTATCGACCATTGGTACTGGAGGTGTTCACTGGATTATCAAGAGAAAACTCGTCAAGAGACACTGGCCATCCATCTTCGTAGGGAAAAGGCATGATCAGATTGAACTGACACTGCGAATTGGAAAGAAGGAGGAAAGGTGAGATGAGAAATTATATGCGCACCTCATGTCCGCTGCATCCGCCATCAGCACAAACAAAGGGACTGAGGTGACACATGCTATCTATCATGCCATCATGATGTACAGCAACTCGTCAGTCAAGCTTTCGAGGTCATTCATAAGTTTCGCAACATGATTCTACACAACTTTTCCATTGCGTCCACGCTCAGATATCACTTCCACAGCCTGTTTTAGCGTACTGCGAGCTTGAACGAGCTCATTTGAGGCAAAAATGAGCGAGATCGTTAAAGCTTATCGACCCCTGAATCGTCACCTGCCGACCGGTGCTGAAGCTGAGTTTGAAGTTTATCTGAGCTACTCAGTGAGCCCGCTCAAATGGGGCTGTTTCGCCTTCGCAGGTCGCATCTAATCAGGATATACAACCCAAGCTTGATGTAAATTGTGGCATTTTCTCTCACCATTCTCGCTTCCCAGTACTCACGACTGCTATCATTTCGATAAGAACTTAACCCCTGGCCAGATCTGTGTTGCCGAGCGGAGTTTTATTTTGGCTGCAAAGTTGCGCCCGTTCAGAAGAGGCAAGTAAGATGGAGTCAGGCGCAGCCTTGGGAAACACGTTGCAGCTGGCTGGCCCATCAAGCGCCGGCAAAAGAGTGAGCTGGGTCATTCGATGCTATCAAAACTAACGAATGACCTGACTGACGAAGTTGTTGTACAGCATGGTAATGCTTTGCCTGTCCTGGGTCGTCCAGTTCCCCCCTCGTGAACCTCGTTATTCCGGGTGTTTTCGTCGTGGGAAGTGTCAACTAGTACGCCGCCTTCTTGAATGACTTTTATAAGAATCCATCATTTGAACTTGCGCCCACTCCTGGTATATCTTCAAATTTCTTTACCTATTCGCCACAATCTTTGTTATCATGTTCTGGATGCTAGATACCCATCGGATCATGAAATTCTTTAGACTCGGAGGATCCCCAACTACACCTCAATCTACCTCCGGCAGACAGAAACAAAGGTTCGTTACACGGTACCAGACCCCACGGTGTGACGGGTTGTCGACATCTTCCGTCTGCTGACGTATTATTCAGTAACTCCTACCTTGAACCGCCATCCTCCAACGACGACACAGAGGCATGCCATCCTCCCCTTACAGCTCCTATTACTCCCACCGGCTCATCCATAACTCCATTTCGAACATCAAAGACGGCGCCGGTCCTATTTTACGACAAGAACGACTCATTCTATGAATTCACCCTCTTTTCGCCGCATGATGTCACATACAAGGGGAAAAGGTATCCAACAAGTGAACACCTTTTTCAAGCATTCAAGGTATGTGTTGTTAGCTTTTCGCTTGTATATGCTAACACTGGCTCTCGCACTCTGGTCTCGATGGCCATTTGTTTAGTTCATGGACGACCATCCCGAGATCGCGGAGCGGATTCGGACTTGCGGTGAAAGACCGATGCTGGCTTTCAATGAGGCACATCGGTACCAGAAATGGGTGCGCTCGGATTGGAGACAAGTCAACATAGAGAAGGTACCCGTTAATTCTTTCTAGTGGGTGCTTTCCGTACAAACCGACTCATCGTGCAAACCTAGGTGGAATTTACTCTTCGCCTCAAATTTACTCAGCATCGCGACCTCAAAGCGTTACTGTTAGGAACGGGTGATGCTGACCTCGTTGAGGTGAGAGGACTCCTCAGGCTATCGTTTCGTTCCGCCTTGGGATTCGATTGATTTTAGGACTCCCCGCGTGATTATTTCTGGGGAATCGGGGCTGATCACTCTGGCCGCAATGAACTTGGAAAAGCTCTCGTAAGGCTTCGGGAGGAACTACGCGAGGAACAGGATAACCCTTCCCAGATTCCCACTGCCCGGCGAGATGCTACTCGTTTATCAGTTCAAGATCTTACCTCCCTTGTACCCACTCAACCGACTTCCAATGCGCAGGAATTTTTCGTTGCACCTGTGCTGGGGAGCGGACCTACCAGTTCACAGATATCTTCACCTCAGGGCAGTGGGCTTTGTGAGGTATGATTGAGCACCTTCCTCGAGCTAGCAGCACGTCGTCTGATCGCTGGTCAATGTGACAGTTTTGCCAGGAAAGACCCAAGTTCCAAGGTCATCCTTACTGCGGGCGGACCTGCGCCGCAGAAGCAACCAAAATGTGCAGCGTGCATACTTCAGTCCCCACATCTTCATCATATTGACATCATGTATCTTACTCTCTCGCAGGTTTACCGCTCAAAGCCTCGCTTTGGGAAGGATCCCTATTGCTCAAGCACCTGCGCAGCCCAGGCGGTGGAGTAGTTTGATCTCCCGACCCCGAATCTGTCATCTATTCTGCGGAGCATGATTCCGGTTTAGTGGGGCTCAAGATATGGTTTCGCGAATTATAACTCATGTCTTAGTACCGTCCTAATTTTGTCATCAAGCAAGCAAGCGATTTGCCATACCGCGTTCAATTCGATAGACCGCACACCGCACTCGATTCGATTAACTTGAAGTTGTACAATCGACCCAGGCTATTTAAATTTATCATGATGAGTCGAGAGCCAGCGTGTTAAAATATGAACAGGCAGACAATGGAATACAGGGTGAACGGAAATGCAGCAGTGAAGTGACACGCGTGGTTTGGTGGGCAGTGTGAAAGATTGAACCATTGCAAGAAACAATGCGGGGATGTAAATTCACAGTGCCAGCTGTGACCGAATAAATGGAAAGGATCTCTGCAATTCACTTATCGGTGTCATTGTCAGAACATCCAATAGATAGAATACGTCTAATACCATCTACAGCAATCATCAGTAATGTGTAATTCGACTGGATCAGAATGTATCCTTACTTCGGATAGGGCTCACAGCGCGAGTTGGACTGAGCGCTCTCATGGGACTCCGCGACCCCGTGAGCTTTTCAGACACTGAAACTGAATGCGCGCTGTCGTTTGGAATAGAAATACAATGGTCGCCACTCTCGCTATCCACGGCAGGACCAAGCACAAGCGGTATAGGCATATTTGCGTGCGGTGTAAACACAAGACGGCCATGCATAATCGGTGGAGAAGGCTGAGAAAGCAACATAGCGATGCCGGGGTTGCACTCAGCGCCTACGGAGACAGCCATGCTCTCCTTCCTCGTTCTCCGGCCGCGGGAAGGTGTCGAGGTGTGTGTGGAAGGTGTCTCATCGCTACGCACGGTTAGAAGACCAGCTGGCATGCTTGGTCTAGGATCAAGGCCAACAGCTCTGGCAACAGTCATGAGACTAGGGACCTGTTGAACTTCAGGGATAGTCTCGCGCGGGGAGAAAAGCGAAGGAAGAAGACAGCCAGCTGAAAGTTTTCTTGGAAGGGGATAGGTCGTCGAATATTTGTGCCGCGTCCCGAGGGAGGATTTTGAACGAGAGTAATTTCTCTTTGGAGCTTTTGAATTGGAGGTACTGCACTCAACCAGGGAGGGTTTGCCCACAGCGGAAGGGGAAGGATCGCTGCACCCGGCAGCCGAGTCTGCGATATTATGGATATGGATATGGTATTTGAGGGCTTCGACGTCCGGCAGAATATTTGCACATCCCCGACGACGACATTGGATCCTACTCGTGGGCTTCAAACCGGCGTTATGCATCATCGCAATCGCTTGACTTTGCTATAGTCGTCACGTTAGTATACTGCGCCCAATGACTTATATGGGTGAGAGGGCAACGCACAGCTTGCATGAGCGCTTGTTGGTCAGTGCAACACATGTGGACTTTGGGTTTCGGTCTCCACATCATGTCCATCGTGGCCTGGGTATCCGCTGACGCAGCAAGCGTGTACATCGAGTGCTGGTCGTCAGAGATTCGAGAGAGCCCCTTTTCTCTAGTTTCCATCGTGGCACATTCAGGCGCGTGGTCATGAATTGCTTGGGTGGTAGGGGTATTCTTATCGGGCGCGGCAACGGATTCCGATCGCGCGAGGTCATCGGAATCCTTCTTTTCTGTGTGTGTGCCATCACCACAGTCAACGGAAACGGCTTCTGGAACTTCCAGAGGGAATATGCTTGCAAAACGACAAGTATCGAGTTTCGCATATTGATTAGTGCGTAGATCAGTGTGGTGTCCAGTAGCGACGCGGAGGTTGTGAGATACAGCATTGGAGCGCTCGAATTGCATGCTGGCTGAGGAGATGGACAGCACCCACTATCAGTGGTCACGATGACAGGCCTCACCGAACAGGGTTTATACTATGAGGAAGATAATAACTGACGCTTTGACATTGTGGAATGAATGTCCACACTTGGTTGTGGAAGTTCCACGATGAGAGTCCTCGTGGCTCAGAAGCAATACAAGTTGACCATAAGGCTGCTTCGGCATGTGCCCAACGCTTGAATCGGCTTGATGTATGTATGCTTGCGGCGCCCGTCAACATAGTTACGCCACACCCTAGCATGGGGTTAGGGTCTAGCCCGGTAGGGTGCGCCTCTTCTCGATAGCCAGCACAACCTGAACCATGATTGACATGGCCAGTGCCAGGGTCTGCCTCCGTCTCTCCGGGAATTCCGTCTGCAATCGTCATACCCTCATACCCGCGTCTCATGCATTTCAGACCAGCTCACTGTTGCATCGTTCGCCCACCTACCCAGGTCACATTCCCCTCAACGCCTTTGAGAATGCATTCCTTACTATAGGCTCCGCCCTCATGGCATTCGTGGACCCAAAGCGCGGCGGTAGGCACTTCAATATCGGCTTAGAATACTTTCATCACGTTGATACGCCGTAGACATGGTGGCCGCCCTTGGCGAAACTACCGCAGGTTCTACATTGCCAAGGTTGCGTGACGCGATGCTCGACTCTCCGGAAGGACGTAGGATCCTCAAAAATCGCCCGCGCATTAGCTCAAAGACCCTGGACTTACAACGGCTAAAAGCACTTGCAGACGGGACGTTCGGACGAGAATATACAAGATGGCTTGAATTATGCAACGTCACCCCTGATTCTCGAGAGCCGGTTCGTTTTCCATTTTTTAATTGTCACGGAGACCTTCTCATATTTCCAGCAGGTTCACTATATCGACGACCCAGAACTTGCCTACGTCATGCAGCGGTATCGTGAAACCCACGATTTCTATCACGCTCTCTTTGGTCTCCGTGTCTCTGCTCTACCAGAGCTCGCTCTCAAAGCATTCGAGTTCGCCAATCTAGGGTTGCCCATGACTGCCCTAGCACTTGGAGCCTCTGTGAAGATGAAGAGGGCACAACATGACAGGCTCTGGCACGAATTTGTACCATGGGGGGTCAGGTGTGGTGGAAGCGCGAGATGTCTTCTGACAGTCTACTGGGAAGAGAGATGGGATCAAGATGTCCGGGATATGAAGAAAGAGCTTGGTGTGTGGGATCCACCAGATGGGTTGAGTATCTATTCTCTGTGAACATTGGCAGCCGCTCCTTCCTGACATTGGAGGAAAGCACATTATGTGGGTTTACTACCTGAAACAGTTGTGCATAGATTAATTGGCCTTCATGTCTACTCTATGAGCATAGAACTCATAATGATATCTAAATATTGCATCTGTTCCCCTCTCCCCCCCCATTTTTTTTTCTTTTGGTTATTTGGGGGACTTCTACATAACAGCACCAGTGTTTTCAATGACCACATGTGTGGTCTGTGCACTTGTTTCTCTTATGTACATTGTCACCCACTAGATATGATATAATTATACAAAGGTTTCTCAAGTATGTGTCATACAATAGGTGCATACAGTTTGCCCATATCTGAAATAAACCTTCCAATTGAAACCTTCAGGAAAAAATTCCCCTCCAGTGACAGCCCAGCAAAAGCTCAAAGCTACACCCCAAGTACCTCCCTGAGAGTAAACCCTAGCTCCAGCACATAGCTGTTGGTCAGGGCTCTGTACTGCACCCCTAATCTCATTGACATAGCCACTTGGCTACTACACCTATGCATGGCAGTCCTAGTATTTTCTTGACATTACCATTAATTCCAAGCTGTTAATGCTCAGCACACTGACACTACAGTATAGCAAAAAAAATCTAGTATACATAATTAAAAATGCAGGCATATCTTGTGATACTCTTCAATTCAATTCAGAAGAAATGCTTTCATTCTGAAAAATATAAGATTTCCTACACCTAAAATTACAGCATGTTGAAATACACACCTTTGCAAGATTCTCAAGAGGTAGCAAAAACAATGCTTTCCATTGCCATTCCAAAGCATCTATCATCATCACCATCTGATTGTACATGATGAAAATAGGATTCTCTTGCAATCAAGCTTTATAAAACAGATTTCAGACTTCTTAGAAAATGATAGCAAGGGACTAACTTAGCCATGAAGCATGTAGCATACACTGTTTGAAGAAATGGTTAATTAGGAAGTAGGGTGGTTTGCAATGGAAAATAATGCACTCACTGCCACCAAGAGGAAAACTCATGAACATATGTCCTAGGTCAAGCTGCACTGTTATCCACTTTAGTTTTTTTTGGTCAATCAGTCTTGCAGGATCTTCAAGTATAAATGCCTACAAGTGCTGCTGTAATCCCAGTAGCTAGCCTAGTATAACATCTATCAATAGCATAATTGCCTTAAAATCAATGCTACATACCCAGTTATCAGCCCAGTCTGAATCCAAAACTTTGTAAGCCTTTTGACCAACAAGCTCAACCTATGCATTAATAATACAAATAGTTAGCTTCAATTTAATGTCATGACCTCTGGTATCACTAACCTCAAGGATATGATAGGATTACCTTTTCTCAAAATATAACACATTGATCCAGCAATTGAAATATCCACTAGAATGGAGAGTCCCAGCCAAATAAACATTGGCCACTGCCAAATTTAATAGATATAGTAAACTGCTACCAAGGATGGAACTTACAGGTACAACCACATATTTAGATTCTTCAAAACCAGAGGTTGCACTAACAAATGATAAAAAGGAATAAATAGTCCAATCTATTTGTTTTGAAATGAACCACCTACAGAGATAGCATGGAGATGAATCCAAAAGCTATTTTGAAATCAATATAACTTCCTAACTGAGTGGTATATGGCTTTACATCCTTCAAGTGTTAAAATAATGCACTAGAATAGGTTAGTATCATTTACCAAATAATCAGATGTTTAAACATACAAGCATTATTGAAATTCTTACACGAGCTTGATTGCCAGTGTTTTCCACTAGAGGTATTAATAATGCTCCTATCTGGTGTGAATGAGTTCTGCCACTCACAAATGTAGATGCGACTGATAAAATATGCATGGACAAAGCATTCAGTTGTTGCCTGAATTCTACAGGTCAGCACTGCATCAAACTCTGAAATTACCATTACTACACATGTTGCAACATATACTGCTGCCTCCCTATCAACAATATCCAAGGATTACCTTGAGTCTTCATTGACAAACCATTCTCATACCATAAACATTCCTTGATCAACTTCATGGGCAGTGTAGAATCATCACTATGGGCAACAGCAGTCATGTGACATGAAAGTGCACTTATTATGTCGAAAAATTAGAAGGACCATGGCTTAGGGATTGGCTCACTTACAACTCTAAAGCTTGCATCATCCTATTTTCATCAATTAATCCTTAGCCTGGATCTTGAAAACTGACCAAATGAATATGACCTATAGCCATAGCATATCAACCCTGATGCTCTCTACATGTCTTAACATTACTCACGATACCCTTGATCCAAAGAGGATCACGACTACGAGTGGACATTTTCCAGAGGTACAGCCCAACTTGGCTAGTCAATATCACAAAGATACTGGTGCAATGATCAAATCAGTGATCGAAACAAAAGGGGACGTAATATTCACATTAATGTCAGTGATAGACCTACAGACACCGTAGAGAGACGATTCTCTAATTGTTGTCCGGTGAACTCGATTAATAGCGGTATGGACATTGTTGAGTCGGTGACAGCCTGAGGGGGTGCGGATGTGAAGAAAAGGATGAGAGGTACGGATTATATATCCGTACGTGCCGCTCGGGCGCGCTCGAGGCGGTACATTTCATTCTACATAGCACAGTGTTTGATGGATTGATCATTTGCAGTAACTTGTTGGACGGAGTCCGGAGTGAGAGTGGCCGAAGTGTGGAGTCACTGTGAATTTTTGTGACAGCAGTAACACAGGCTGGACCTCACATAGGACTTCCGCGACCCAGCTGGTCGCGACCGTACACCAATTCTCAGTGACACATACCCAGAATGCCTCCAAAGAAACAAAATGCGCCATCATCCTCCAAGGTGAAGGAGGACAAGGTGATCTCATCACTCGCAGTTTGTATCCTGAGCTAACTAATCAAGGTTCCTTGCGAAGACATTTGGCTTGAAGAATGTGCGCAAACTCGTTGACTGATCAGGGCGTTGACCATGATGGTTTCGTAGAAAAACAAGTCAGCCAAGGTCCAGAAACAAGTGCAACAGATCCAGGCGCAGGCTGCCACGGCGGGAAAATCTAGGGAAACACTCGCAAAGGAGAAAGAAAAAGAGCTACGAGCCAAGGCCAAGTTGGAGGAGGAGAAGCGCAAGAAAGAAGAGGCCGCCTTGTTCAAGCCCGTGCAGGCGCAGAAAGTGCCCTTCGGTGTTGATCCCAAGACCGTTCTCTGCGCGTTCTACAAGGCTGGGAGTTGTGACAAGGGAAGCAAGTGCAAGTTTAGCCACGATCTGGATGTTGGTCGGAAAGTGGATAGGAAAAACCTCTACGAAGACAGTCGGGAGGAGAAGATGACGGGTTCGTAGAGATATATCTATTCCCGTCATCGATACTAACGTGCGTCGGGGCGAATGTCACAGACACGATGGAGGACTGGGATGAGGCGAAATTGCGAAGTGTAGTGTTGTCGAAGCATGGCAACCCGCGAACCACGACAGACGTGCGTAACAATGTCCTTCAGTATGCCTTACTCATGCACGCGTGTAGATTGTTTGCAAATACTTCATCGATGCCATCGAAACCAAGAAGTATGCAGTCTTTCCCAGCACTCACCGCACTCTCATCTCCCTGTTTGTAGGTTTGGATGGTTCTGGGAATGTCCGAACGGTGGGGAGAAGTGCCAGTACCGGCATGCTTTACCTCCCGGCTTCATCCTGAAGTCTGAGAGAAAGGCTGCGGAAGAGGCTGCAAAAGCCAACGTGATATCACTCGAGGAGTTTCTGGAGACAGAGGTAGACCCTACTCCGCGGGAAGATCCAAAGGGCTCATTTTGTTTTAGCGACACAAACTGGGTTCCAATCTCACCCCAGTTACTCCTGAAACATTTACTATTTGGAAGAAGACACGAATGGACAAAAAGGAGGCTGAATCAGAGGTGTTGCGCAAAGCCAAGGAAGCGCAACATGCAGCTGGCAAGATCGCTGGCATGAGCGGTAGAGACCTGGTAAGTCTTGGTTCGGGTCCCGATGGCTTTGTTGACCTGGTATCAGTTCCAATACAACCCAGAGTGGTTCGAAGATCAAGACGAGGGAGATGAGTCAGACGACTTCGATCTCAGTAAATACAGACGCGATGAAGAGGAAATATATGCGGAGCTTCGGCAGACGGAACGAGGTATCGGTGATCTACATTTGTACGAGGATACGAACGAGGACAGTAGCGGAGGCGATAAGAGAGACGGGTCTACAGGCGATGAGTAGCTCCTCCTTTTCTACACTCTTTCCTTTCAAGCAAGCATGTGGATCCTACACTTGTCCGCACCCAAATCAGCATGTATCCGCTCGTCAAGTTCGCGCGCCCGACTTCGAGGCCGGTCGCCAAGTAGTTTCGTAATGTTCCATGTGACCGCTCTTCAACCTGCTCTGGCCGTGGCTGGCGCGTGTCGTACAATTCAGTTGCCTGTTGCCTCATAATCTTGTCTTTCTCCGTTTCTTTCTAGTACGATCACAAACGTTGTATCGTTTGCACGTAGCATTCTAAGCCATGTCTCGTGTGCCCCAGTCCAGACCGACGGTCAAAACCGCTTTGGTTCCTCCGACTTCTCGTTCTCGAGCGCCGTCCCCATCCAAGCCATCCGCTAGTGCAGTAGCAACCCCCTCGACCCCTCGCGTCCGCACAAAGTCTGTTCCAAAGTCTCCTTCCAAGTCGATTCGTCGAATTCCACCTGAGGAAGAGATTCCAACCCCCAAAGTACCTCTTAGCGTCAAAGAAGCCATCGCACTCAAGCGTGCGGAGGCTAGGAAGGCAGCTGCTAGGCCAGTTGTCAGCGGAGGTGTTGGCTTTGATAACTTCGACACGTTGGGGGATGCTGTTCCCGGCAGCAGTCCGACAAAGAAAGCTGACGTGGACGAGAATGCTGATCTCGGCCGGTGGTCCGTGAAAGAAGCCATCGAGCGTGCCCGCAGCACAGGTATGGACGCTAGTTTTCTCTTGCACCCGGAAAGCTTACCTGACAAGATTTTTATGATAGGTTCAATCAATATTGCCTCACGTTCATTGCCATGCCTGCCGTCTGCATTATTCGAGATCCACCTAGGAGTAAAGCCCGATGTGCTAAAGTCAGTTTCCCAGGAACCCCCAATAGGTTCCTCAGAGGCCCCAGGAAAACGACCCGGACACCGTGGAGGTCCCGCATGGTTTGAAGCACAGGACCTACAAGTGCTGAAAGCATGGAACAATGAGATCGTCGAGGTCCAGCGCGAGATCTCACTCTTCGGATCACTCAAGTCCGTCGACGTACGTGTTCCGCTTGTTGTCAATGCATTTTACTAACTACCACGAAAGCTACATCACAACAAGATCTGCGCTCTACCAGACACCTTTGCTGACTTGACAGCGCTTACTAGCCTAGATCTTTCACATAACTCGTTAGCATCGGTGCCTATTAATATCTTTGCACTCCCCACACTCTCCATCTTAAATCTCTCGCATAATGCTCTTGTCGCCCTGCCATTCGGTGAACCCTTTTCAGGCTCCTCTCGTCGATCGCGAACAGACACGTATAGCTCTGGAGGATTCTTTGGCCCAGTGATCACTCGCGCCAATGCGCCAATGCCACGCCTTTTGTCGCTAGACGTCTCTTTCAACAAACTTACCGCTTCCGCCATCGACCACAAGAATCTCCCCTCTGGCTTATCCAAGGTTGACTTGTCCTCGAATCCTATCGCTTCAGGGAACTCTGATTCTTCGGCCCTCATACGTGCGTTTGGGAGTCTTGGTCAGTTAAAAGAACTTCGGCTAGCAAACGCGGATATCGGGGACGATGCCTTCCCGTCTACTCTCCTCACTGGGGATCTTTCCCAGCGTTTCTCTTCATTGCGCATTCTTGATCTCGAAGAGACGCGTGCAAATGCTGAACCTATAGCGTTGGCATTTTCTGGCTTGAAACAATCAATCGTGTTTGATATGACCGCAGATGAACCACCAGAAGGCACTCTTAGGATCACCATAGGGAAGAAGGTTCTGAAGGAAGCTTGGGAGATTGAAGCTGAGCGCAGGATGAGACACAGGAGTGCAAAGTCCCTGGCAGACGGAGGACCAACACCAGGCACCACGGATTGTCTTTCACGCGAAGGGCCACCAAAGGAAGCATGGGAGATTGAAGCAGAACAGGGCTTGCTGACTGAAGGCGGTCGGAGACGTGCAAGAGCGGCCGCAGCGGCAGCAACCGAAGCTTCGGTCGCAACAGCGAGCGCTCCGTCCTCGCAAGGAAAACGAAGTTCGGTCGTTGGTATCGGTCACCCAAGCTCACCCCCTCCGCAAGGTGTCTCATCACCGTCATTCAACTTGAACAACCCTCAGTACTACCACGCGGCTACCCAGACGCTCACCCTCCCGGCTTCTGCCCCCCCTGCGAGATCGCACGCAAGGTCATTTTCTCTCGCTGCGTCTGCCCTGACTGCACATGCCACCTCTGGAAAAAACGACATTGCTTTACCTACCCCGAGTCTTCCTATTGCGGCAATATCTCCACAGTCCTTCGCACAAACACTCAAGATCCTCATACTCAGCAATAGGAAGCTGGACCTGTCCGTCTCATTACCTTTTTGCCGACCTGAAATGGATGCTGGGCTGATACCAACCCTGGAAGAACTCGTCTTGGATGGATGCGGTCTCGGCGATAACGTCACGGTGACACGCCAGGTCGAGGGTGGCGCAACCCCAATAAAATCAAGCGAGCCCCTTTTGTCATTACTTACGCGGCTATTCCCTGCTCTGAGGACGCTCGACGTGTCATATAACGCTCTGACGTCCGCCGCGCTTGGGAAAGACGTTTTGATGGACCTCATCATGGCGTCGGCACAGGATACCGCTGGTCGTTCAGGACTGAGGCACCTCCGGCTTCGAGGGAACCACATCACCGTGCTCGATGGCTTCCAGGAAGTGGCAGAAATCTTCAAGGGTCACCGCTCTGTCCCTGATTGGAAGCTCGAGGAATTAGACTTGAGGGACAATGAAATCTCCAAGCTGCCGCCGGAACTCGGCTTGTTACCGCTGGATGTCTTCCTGGTGGATGGGAATGTGTGAGTGGCTCTATCGCTTATGGTGTGCATCACAAGCTTATTATTCGCGCGCTCGACAGTTTCCGAATTCCTCAGAGGAGGATCTGGGAACGCGAAGGAACCAAGGGCCTACTGAGCTGGTTGCGCGGGCGCATTGAATGAAGGACGTGGTGGCGTGTCAGGCTTACTGTGTATGTAATAGGCTATAGCTTGATGGAGCGTAATGTGATCCCGTTGTATGAAACCTGAAGCTGACGAGTCGCCCTAAGGCGATCCGAGTGCATATCGTCCGTCGCTAACTTTGCAATATCTATTTCTCTAACCACAAGGTATGTCATTGTGCCATTATCAGCTCGCCGAGTCGACACCCACCGGGATCTCTACAGGGCTCTGCCTCGGAGCACGCCAGGGTCACTGTCAAAGGCTGCCAATTGATATTCTACCTCCCTGCTGACTTCCGACTCGGTGACGTCCTTTTGGATACGTAGGCGCCTCAAGCCAATGGCAAGCCGTTGACCCGTAATGTTGACGAGAGCGACGCAAAACCTGTGAAAAAAGCTCTCATCGTGTTCTGCAGGGAGGCATACGATCCAAAGACTGACGCGTTTGGAGCATCGCGGAGCGGAGTCTACCGAAACGTCAGACGCTCCGCATGGTCGACATCGACGTCGATTGCTTACCCCGGTAAAGACGGTCCTATTTTTTTTTCGTGCTGTATTGAGAACGTATGTAACCCACTCCGAACAACCGTTCTTGCTCACCATGCAATGGTATTTGAAATATCCGTGAGCGTGTTCGCCTGGGAGTGGATAAGCTGTGGAGATGCAAGGCGGGCGACATGGAGATCCTACTTACCAGCAAGAATATGATGGCATCTCTATACAGGCAACGAACGAGACGTGACTTGCGAAAGAACTCGGACGTGAATTTCTGTTGCCTGAGCGTGAAAATCGTCAATCCGAATAGACATGCTTCTAGGAGAAATCTACAGCGCGTTCAGTGGCCGTCTCCCGTCCCGACGGTGTACATCAAACGTACTCGACGATCCAGATCAACCACTGGAATGTGCCTCAGCAGGGTGATCGCGTTTGGCGCAGCAAGTCACTCACCGAGAAAGCTAAATATAAATACGGTGTCAGTGCAACTGGCTCCGAGGTTTCCGGTAATACGTACGAGGCTGTTCTCCCCCACACATCCCACCGGTTTCGGCATTTACACTGACTACAAATTGCTGGTTCAGTTTGTCACGCAATCTTCGCTGTGCGGCTTGACTTACAGTTAATTGCGGCAAGGATATATGCGAGCAATGCGATGCTGGCGCATAAATAGAGGATGAACGCCACCGCGAGTGCGACGGTGATCTTGCGCGTACGACCACACAATATCCAGACCCGCAGTAACACCAGAACTGACGTGGCGATTTGCATCGATTTCCACCAGACCACGACTCGGATAGGACGTACTATGCACAGAGCCATAAGACCAAGATTGGGAGAGGGCCATCGCACAGGCGAAGACAAGACAGCTCTGTCAATCTTCAGAACAACCATCCGGGTGATTCAGGTGAGTAGTATCACTCACTGCTTTTGAATGCAATGGAAGAGCCCCGGCTGCTTGGGAGATACCGACTGGCTGCACGAAGAGATTCACGTAGCGATTTCCGATAAACAAGTACTTCACGACCGAACTCGGACTATCCCAGATATATGTCATCTGCGGAGGGAGTGTAAGAAAGGTCGTACGTCGGGTGAAAATGACCTACCTCATCGTCCAGCGTCAACAAGTAATCCCACACGAGCAGAGCGTAGCTGCTGTAAGTCATTGCGCTAGAACCGATACGGAAAGCGTTTGTGGGACGAGGACCAAGGTCAGATTCAGACGCACCATACTAGGCGCGTGTCTTCAATGATTTGGGACGAGGTCAAAGCAGACATGTTTAGGGAGAGATATGCCAGCGATGACTTGATTCTGCAGGATGGTAGGCGTGGTGAACCAGGCTAACGTCGTTGTGAAACTACGCACCGACATACGCGATGAGCGCGCTCGATACCGTGACGTTCTCCAAATAGTACTATGCTCGAAGCATGGGGACAAAATCCGAGGAGTTGTACCTAGCACGGCAATAAGTCCTGCCGGAGCCTATATGTCGCTGCCAGTGATGCCAGTACCGTGACGTCCCGAGTCCCTGGAGACTGAGCCGGTGGTGTCGCGCACCAACGCAAGACCGTGACATAATGCATCAATGATCATAAGGAACCATGTCTCAGTTGACCTCTGAGAACACAGACTCGAGGGTGACGACTTTCAGTATAGAGTGTAACATCACACCGAGTCAAAGATGTCATCAATGACATCTCTACATAAAGCATATTTCCTCGCCGGCAATTGTATCCACCGCCATGGCATACGATTTTCAAATGATAACAGCCCATGCGAACAGGTCATGCAGCAAGTACATACTCAGCACCTTTTGGTGAAAGTGGATTCCAGCAAAGGCGGGCCGCGGGCCGCCGTGTTCATATAAAAAATGTGTCTATTTATGCTGACCCACGCTTTCCGATACATTTTCCGATGCTGACTGTTGGACCCACATGTTATGGTACAATCCACCCAAACGCAATAATACCTCGTGTGTGCCCTCCTCTACGATTTGGCCGTCCTTGAGAACTATGATTAGGTCTACGTGTATCGATAACGCGTTTTTGAAATTAGCACTCCGTGGGACTTGACGACTAGAATAAACTTGCCTGCTTCGACTACGGTGCGTAGTCTATGTGCGATGAATATGCTCGTCCTCCCGCTGTGCAATAGCGTGTTATTAATGCTTTTCATGATCTCCGCCTCGGTGTGCGCATCAAGGGCGGATGTCTAAGCGAGACGTGCATCAATAACAAGCATGGATTGCAAAACTCGGATAGCATTCTCACGGCTTCGTCGAAAAACAATATCGGTGGGTCCTTCAACAATACACGCGCGATGGCCAGCCGTTGTTTCTCGCCCCCCGAGATCATGAGTCCTCGCTCACCGACGGTCGTATGATACCCATCCGGCAGACTCATGATAGTATCATGTACGCTTGCCTTGATGGCAGCTGCTTTCACTTCTTCGTCCGTCGCATCAAGGCGTCCGTATCGCACATTGTGCATAATGTCGGAATGGAAAAGAGGTGTGTCCTGTGGAACAACGCCTACTTCCCTGCGGAGGCTCTCCACTTGTACATTTTGGATGTCTTGGTCGTCAATGAAGATGCGACCAGAGGAAGGATCATAGAATCGGAACAGAAGTCGGAAGACGGTGGATTTGCCACAGCCCGAGGGTCCTACAATCGCAACCTTCTTGCCAGCTGGAACAGTGAAAGAGAGATCACGGAAGATAGGACGGTCGGGGTGATATCCAAAATTGACGTTTTCGAAGCGAATGGATCCGCCCCTGAGCGCCAGTGGCTGTGCCCCGGGTTTGTCCTGCGAAACAGTAAGATACGAGTCTAGACATTGCCGAGACACCTACCTTTACTGGTGCATTCTCGGTTTGGAGAGTGAACAGTACATCCATATCCAATAAGTTCTGTCGCAGCTCACGGTATATGCTGCCTAAGAAGTTGAGGGGAAGAGATAATTGGAATATCAACTGATTGACCATGACGAGATCACCGACAGTCATCGTCCCTAGGTATCGTTTCGTCAGGCTAATTGGGCAACCCATCCGACAACACTCTCACCATTCAGCACTCCTTGGGCGGCCAAAAACATAGTAGCTGTCAATGCCGTGGAGAATATCACGTTTTGGCCCGAATTCAGGTATGCCAAGGAAGTCGTGATCAAGACCGACGATTTCTCGTACTTCTTCAGGTGGGCGTCATATTGGGCGATCTCGAACTTTTCATTGTTGAAATGCTGCGGAATAGATCGTGAGAAGATGAGAGGGAAACGAATAGATGCACAGACCTTGACTGCCTCATAGTTTATGAGAGAGTCAACGGCCGAAGAGGCAGCCATATTGTCGGCCTTGTTCGCATTACGTCGAAACTGTGTTCTAGCGATGGTGTGAGAGAATCTGACAAGAGCGTGCACAAAGTCCGCGCTGACCTCCAAGAAGTGGTTCGGACGGTAAACCAGGTATATGCGGCTAGGGTGGTAGCCGTTATCGCGGCAAAGTCCCAACCGAATTTATACGTCTACGAAGCAATCTGTAACGGCACCGATGGAGAGGAGACCCCACCTACGAGGATGCCGCACACCATGGATATCTCCAAGGCAGTAGGGACGATACGAAACAGGATGGCCTGTAGCATAAACGTGATGCCCCTGTTGAGCTGTTAGGGGAAAGCGATGATGAAGACGAGGGAGACATACTTTGTTCCGCGATCGATAGCTCGGGTGAGTCCACCGGTTTGTCGGGAGAGATGGAACTTGAGATTCAGGTTGAGCAGGTGCTCAAACGTTTCGCGAGAGACCTTGCGTATGGCACGCTGACCGATGTTGGCGAACACTGCATTCAAGAGTTCACCGAATACGGTCGCTCCGATCCGCGCGGCGCCGTCTGAGGAAGAGGAGTGAAATTGGGTCTGCGAGCAAGCGTGGCTACGCACAGCCGAGGATGAGGGAGCCGGCGACGACCCAGACGGTCGAAGTAGCCGAGACGTCGAGATTGAGCGCGTCAATGACATCCTTGAATAATTGTGGGACGTGCACGTTCAGGACCTTGAGATCGTGGTGAATGTCACGCGAACAGGATGGAGAGGCAAAGGAACCTTTCCACCGAGCAGGAGGGCGAAGCCGAGGACGACCCGAAAGCGTGTATTCCAGTCATGCTTTGGCCAGACATTGCCAATGAGCCTGCGCACGACCATCCAGTCCTTGCGGCGCTGCTCCTTGGCTGTGACATGTCCAGGCTCAGGGCCACGTTGGGTGCGGAGGCGGGCAGAGGTGGAGAAATGGAGAGACAGCGGGGCCGTGGGGCGACTCAGGCGGTGTAGGGAGAACAAGGACTGCCTTTGGAGGGTGGCCCTCGAGAATGCAGCGCGGCGGCACACACCCACCAACATGGGAGATGCCATCATAATCACACCGAGGTCCAACCGCACTTGAGCCAGATCAATTACATACATTCACAGCACTACATAAGTTTGTGTGTACGGATACAACAACATTTCATAAGAGAACACAACGAGCCGGTGAAAATGCAAACTGGGAGTGGCAATGGTGTCAGCTACAGACATGTGTGAGTACAGGAATGCGATACAGCCAGCAGTGCCAGCAAGAGAAAATGGACACGAGAGAAAATACCAATAGTCATCGAACGAGTGTCCTGGATTGCAACAGGACTGTGGGCCACTGGGCGGGACAACAAACCATGCTCATGCCCATGCATTGCAGCCCCACCATCGCTTGTCCGCCCCTCTGACGGCCCATTCTGAGACACTGTCCGTCGTGGCGACGTATACCATCCCGCCATGAGGATCGAAGCACGTTCCCGCAATATCTAGATCCGGGTTCTGTAGCTGCTCCGCCACACATTTGGCGCGGGTGGTCGTACGGCGGCTGGTGTGGGGCGAGTGGCGGGTATTCGAGTATCGCGCAAGGGCAGTGCTGCGAGACGGAGAGGGTGACGTATGTAGTGGAAAGTGGATGGAAGGCGGCGGAGAAGACGAGCGCGAAGGTGCACGCGAAATGCAATCCGTCTCCAGCTCGTCAACATCCATGCTGTCTACATCTTCTCTTCCATCACCATCGACGTCATTATTGCCATATGCGTGTGGACTTGCAGTGCCTCGCATTGCAGCCTGTGGATAGATATCTGTTCGATGTGCACGATATGCCCGGACTGCACGACGAGAAAATGCTTCTCGAATATTTTCTTGTACCGTGCTGTCCCCAAGAGGAGGAAAGCCAAGAACATCCCCATGGCTATAGTCCTCGCCATCCTCGCCGTCCCACCGCTGATGGATGCGGTGTGAAGGTCTTCGCGTGGGAAACACCCCACTGTTGGGGAATGAATTGACGTGAAAACCTTCTTCCAGTGTGCGAATTGCACGTGGTGGCTGCGCAATTTGTCTGACGGGTGGTGTGGGAGAGAGGTGGGTCGCATCAGACGATGTGGGAGATATCGATAAAGGACGGGGCGATGTCAGACGGGATACTTCTCGCCCCATGACATTAGGTATGCGAATGGTGTCCTCTGTCTCGAAAGTGCGAGCATCAATCACATGAAGGAGGCTTGTATGCTGAGAGAAATATGAACAAAAGCCGTGCGCTCAACCATGAAGACGAATCTGACCTCTGTGAATGTCATAATCTCATGTCCAGGGCGACCATGTGTACCACCGGCGCCAAACTTGACATTCCGTGCACCCCAGCCGGGGGCCTTCGAGTTACCTCTTGTCCAATCCCACGGGTCATCACTGAGCATGCTGCGTTCTTCTCCATTCCGAAGGTGTCCGACCGGCAGTCTGGTTTTGTCTGTTTGAATGACTTTCATCGGTTTCGTACTTCGCACGTCCCAGACGGCGATGACGCCTTCTTGGGAAGCAACCGCGAACTTCAGGCCGTCGTGTGAGAATGCGGTGGAGAAGGATGCAGAAAGCGAGGCTGAGTAGAGTCTGGCGTTGGGAGGTGGAACATTGAGGGTGACAATAGGAGCGAACGTGATGCAGGAGCCACCAGTAAGATGGTGAAGATAGATCTGCGGTGAATCCCCAACAGAAAGCAGTGTTCTCCCATCTGGGGATATCGACGCTGATGCAGAAAATGAGCTCAGCAGACAACGGAAAGGGGGGGCACGGGACGCGCACAGTGATTGATAGGCTCTTCGAGCATCAAATTTCCGGATTTCCGGAGATCCTTTGGGGCAGATTCACCGCGGACAGCAACGTCGTAGAAGCGTACCGTGCAGTCGTTGTTGCTGACGACAAGACGGGGTTCCACGCTACTCTCCGCGGACCTCGTCAAGCTCAGCGAGCTGAGCAAGACAGAGTTGTTGATCGAACCGTGGAGCTTCCTATAGTACTGCCAAATTGCATCGTTGCAACGTAGCCGAGGGGACGGGTCTCCCCTCCCTTTGGATCGTGAGGAGGGCTGGTGGAGGGAAAGGTGGATTTCTGCCTCCTGGCCACCTGCGGCGAGGAGGGTCGTGTCGGAACCGGGGACCTGAATGGAGGAGAGGGTGTTTGGGATGAACGAGAGGTCTGCGATGCTCCGGATGGTCTAGTGTGGCGAGGAGGGTGTGAGGGCCCGGGCCGGGGGGAGGTGAGAAGTACGCACGGTGTCAGGAGCGTAGAGATCATGCTCTACGATGGAATAATCATGTACGTAGTTGACTAGACCTGGTTCGCGCGGACAAATGATGAGATCGCGCAGCTGGCTGGACGGGCGGAGACGGGGTATGAGGGTGTCAGCGAGCACGTGCATACTAGCAAGGAAATGGACGCACACATGGCCGATGGTTACGTCGGCGGGCGAGATGTTGGTCGGCGTCGTCGACGCCAGCAGCGAGGAGCGGCGGGCCATGGCGAGTCGCAGGCCCGGTGTGGTGACGTTGAGGTGTTATGTGCGCGACCTTGGAGCGTCGGCCCGTCATTTACCCGCGTGGACGTCACGTGATCTTGGACGAGTTCCACTGCTTTTGCGGTTGGCAACATCGACCACAGCGATGAGCACCGACGAACAAACACAAGCTGTCACGCCGGCGAAGCCAAAGCCCTCAAGGAAGCTAAAGCCAGCCAGAAAACAAGTCAAAGCTGGCGACGTCGAAAAGCAAGAGACCGTGCAGACCGGCAAGGAGTACAGTCAGTCCATTCACCATGTCCGCGTCCCCGTCGTTCCTAACAAAGTGCAACAGACATCTGGTACAACAAATGGGCTGGTGGAGACCGCGAAGACAACTACTCAAAGTGAGTGTCGCCGCAGGTTTGCCATACTCGGGACTGACCATGTCCCAGCAAAGTAAAGTCGCAAACGCGGTGCAACATCAAGAAAGACAGTGGCCTCACCCGTGCCAATCAAACTGGCATCAGATATTGTTGTCTCTTCTTTTCGCGCGGCTGTTGTCCCTATGGCTGGGAATGCAACTATCTCCACGTCCTTCCCGACCCAAACAACGCCCTACCTGACAGCTCGAAAGACTGCTTTGCCAGAGACAAGTTTTCTGATTACCGAGACGATATGGGTGGTGTGGGTAGCTTCAATCGTCAAAATCGCACACTATACGTCGGTCGAATTAAGGAGACTGGGCCTGGACCCGAGACCGAGGAGATTATCACCCGTCACTTCAAAGAGTGGGGGGAGATCGAGCGAAGTACGTTTATATTTGGAGTGTATCGTGATGGGACGCTAATACCTACCAGTCCGAGTCTTGCAATATCGAAGCGTTGCCTTCGTAACCTATGTATCCGAGCTCAGTGCCCAATTTGCCAAGGAAGCGATGGCATGCCAATCACTGGACAATGACGAGATTCTCAATGTCCGATGGGCCACCGAAGACCCCAACCCCGTGCAAAAGGTGGCTGAGAAGCGTCGCCTGGAAGAACTGGGGCAGGAGGCCATCAAGGCTCGGATGGATCCCCGCATCGTCGAGGCGATGCGGGCAGTGCGAGCGCTAGAGGACGGTGACGTACTGGACGAGGAGGGGCAGGTTGTGGACCTAGAGGACAATGACTCGGAGACTATTGATTCCCACGACCTGAAACGAAGGAAGCTCGAAGTTTCGCCGCAAGCATCCCTGAACGAGCAGCCGTCCGAGCCAATGGGGCTACTCACTACTGCTACGCTTGAGGGACTGAGATATTTTGCCGAGATACGGAATCGGAACGGATCCGCGACCTCCCAAAACGTATCGTCCAAACCGGTGACGACGGGGTTAGGCCTGGCAGATTATGGAAGTGATGGCGACGATTGAGTGTGTCTTTTTATCATTTACGTAGTTGACTCGGGGTATTAATTATTTTGTCCATCTCATAGGTATTGTACATATCACGTTGACATGGCGTGTTGGACAAACCCGCGGTATGGAAACAAAACGCAGCTTCCATCGGCAGGGTGGCGTGTACCTTGGCCTTTGGCAGGCTTCTGCCAGCTGAGCCTCGTGCAACTTTATAGGGTCACAGCCACATCTCAAACTTGGTAGCACAGCGTAGAAGCAAAAGTAGCGCCTTACCAATCACAAGTACGTGATCGTTGGCTGGCACACGTTGCAAACTCGTGAAAAACAAGGGTGGTGTTCGCCGCCAAGTGAGCAACAAGGCATTGGGACGAAATAAGGTTGGTCCGGAGTGGGCAAGAGGAGCGCCCATGTCCTTGATTGTCGGACGAAAGCAGTGCTGGGACCCACAATTGGAACAAGACAACATTCATATTCGACACGGGGCGAGCCTGCCAACTGCGATTGGCAGATGAAATTCAATGGTGGAGTATTCCCGCCGTATGACGGATGGTGGCAGTCTGGCTCGGTGCTGGCAGGGTTGGTTGGTCACGTGATGACGTGAGATGCGGCAGTGTCGTTTTTGACGCCGGAGCGTTCTGGAAGACACAGCCGGTGCGTTCTGCTCGAAGACAAGGCTATTCTCTGACTTTCGATACAGAAGCTCGTCGTGGCCACATTCGACCACATCTCCCTGAGCATATGCCCATCTTCGTCATTCCGACGTCCCGCTCCTCCTCCTTCCCTCCGCATGTAGGCCCTCGCTTTTCCATGGGCGCCTCTCACTAGGTGATGCATGGCCCCCACCCATGTCCTTGACGCTCGCCACGCTTACACTTCAAATCGGGAATTGTGGGCGCCCTCCCCTATATAATGATTCCGTTCCGCCGCATCGCATACCCTCGTACTTTCCCCCCGCACATTTGCTTCACCATGAACAACATCCCCTCCTCGTCTCAACCACCCGTCCCCTCTATCCACATCCAGGAGGCAGATGACTCCTCCGCACTGTATGTGTACATGCTGTATTGACCTGTCCCTGTCAACTCATCACGCTCTTTAGTTTTGGTGGCGACATGTTCTCTTCAGACATTTGCACTCTGTACAACTTCGTTTCTGAAGATACTGGCTTCGGCCCCTGTTCTCGAGGCAAGCTGCACCCGATCTACGTTGTCGCGCCACACTCTTACATCTTGCAGACCCAGCTCACCCCCTCTTTATGCCAAGCTCCCCATCTGATCTCGAAGAGTTTTCCTACCTGTCTACAACGAACCATCCATACCTTACCGACCACAGCTACTCCCTTCCATACCTAACCCTACAAGAGAATGCGACTACCGCAGCCACTGACGGGGGTCTTTCCCCATCCAGCATTCCCTCGCCCACCTCATCCTTCGTTAGCTCATTGTCTCCCTCGTCGTTGTATGACTCTCTTGCACCCTCAGACAGCGAATCACCTGTCTCTCCTTCACCCGCCACACCCGCCACACCCGATCATCCCTATTTCTGGCCTAACCATCAGAGCAGTGACTCTTTATTAGACCCTTTCATAGGGTCTCTCTCGAACGACTCTATCCTCCCTGGTTCCGAGCTCCCGTCTCTCCATCCTGGTTCCCAGACTGGCCCTCATCGCCGCCGCTCACATTCATCACCTTCTCGCCGCGAACCTGTGGCCAGCAAAGCAATGCTCGAGGCTAACAGTCGACGTCGCCGCCACCCTGCACAGTTTGAGTGTGAAGATTGCAAGCAAACTTTTACTGCGCTATTCTCGCTCAAACGTGAGTTTCCGCGCACCTGTCTCCGTGGCGTCACCTCTAACGCCACATCTAGGTCATGCGCAATCCCACACTGGCGAGCGCCCCTTTGCATGCGGCATCCCTGGCTGCACACAAAGATTCTACAACAGCAGCGATTGCAAACGCCATGAGAAGAGCAAGAAGCGTCATAAGGAGCTTGGCATGCAATGATCGGTGTGACTCCCTGGCGGCATGTCGATCGATCTTCGTGCACAGAAATGACCTAGATGCATCCCCGGAATTATGTCCCCATCTCCACATTCACATTCCATCCCCAGATTCCCATTTTTTTGGTAATTAATTTGTCCGCATTATGGGTCGGACGAAATGATACCCCAGATATACCCTAATAAACTTTGGATTGTTTTTGTTAGCTCCTTTTTTTGATTTTCTTTGCCTCCGTCTGTCCACCCAGCAACTCTGTATCAACTAGATAGCGATATCAATGAACTTCCGATGACACGACAAAGTGGCGACAAGGAGTTGTGTACAGTCAGGACTGGCGTACGGGCCCGCAGACGTAGTCATCTCGAGTCATTCGAAGCCCCCGCAAATGGACCCTACGGACCGCAGTTCACGCCCGTGTACCGCATCTGCACCGCAGTAGCGAGCCGATCCCTTCATACCGCATCCTCATCGTGGCGGTGTCAGAGCCTTCATATGTCCCACTAAGGTTTGCTGCGTGCAGGAAGGGGAGAGCCATTTTTCATCCAATACAAATTTGAAACACCAACGAACCCGGATATACAGATAACAGGATGGATAAAGACTGCGACCACAGCCAAAGAGGCCAGAACTACCCGTACCAGTCAACGCACAGACTCGTCAGAAACAAAGTAGCCGGATGGTAAGAATACAAAGCGTGACAAGCACGTAGCCCACAGTCTCCGCAGCTGTGTGAGCGACAACGTGTCGGCGAGGTCGAGTTCTCGGACTTGACGCAGTATAGTTTACGGGATATTCAAGGTTGTCAGCCTACATGCATGTATATCGCCAAAAAAAAAAGGGGCACGAGGCACCGAGTTCATCAACGTGGACGCTTTCCCTTGAGATCACGTACCAGATATGGGGGTGGGGGACCCGGCTCGTGCTGCGCGGATGGCATCGTCTGCGCTTGACGCATGAGAAAAGCCGCAGTCGATACGATGGGCACGGTCAGAATACAAGCCCCGAGGACACCGGCACGAGCAGCGTGCGTAGCATCAAGCAGCGGGCCGTTGTCAGGATGCGTCCACAGTACGATCGTGACCCCAAGCGAACAAGCTGCGGCGGAGACTGCGATCACGGACGCAAGCTCGAGGATAAACGTGATGTAAGTCGAAAGGGCCCTCTGGAGCTTGAGACCCCCGAGAAGTGCAATGAGAAACACGGTCGCGAGGGTCGTGGGCCCTATCAAGATGACTCCACCGAGCGATCCGGCTTCTAGGGATGACAACAGGGGTGGCTCGTATCCGTCGTATTTGGCTGCTCTGAGCACTGCGTGCCCGACGAGAAAGTTGAGTGAGCCATCAAGGGTGCCGATCAGCAAAGCGCAGGCTGAGAAAAATATGATACGAATCACGAGCTCGGCGAAAGGGCGGAATAAGAGGGAGACGCCGAAAGCTGCGAACCAGACAGTGATCGCATGGTCCTTTGCTGGGTCCAGAGATGGGACGGGACGAGTAGAACTGGATGGACAGTCTGAAGGAGTGGAACGGACACAACGATGGAACAGGCGATAAACCACAAACATGAAGAAAATTTGCTGCACATGAACGTTACGACTCAGTATTATGTACTGCCGACCACGGGTCCGTTGAAAAGCGCTGGATAACGCTAACCAGGGATCCATATCACCGACAAAGTGCGAACCAAGGCTGATGCGGCCCATCGATGATTTGCATGCGTTCGTTGGTCTAGATAGCGACAAGGCATCCCAGAACTGACGCTGAAATCCGCTAAGTTGCAGTCGTGAATGGCGATAAGATAATACAAGCCTGAGGATCCCTGACAGGGAAGTCGCGGTGGCCCAACTTACCAACCGAAAGGGTAGGCGTGACATAACTGCGTGTGTCACTATCGTCCTCACCACGAGCAGTCTGACCAACAAGGTCTATGACATCGGAATTGTAATAAGCAAAATGTACTACCACATACCCGGACCGGCGGGACCGAAGCGTCCATCGAATACACGCGCAACATCCGCAAACTTCACTGGAACTTCCTCGATGCATTCAGATACGACCGGTTCAGCGAGAGGACCCAGGTCTTCCTGGCATGTGTGCGAACACAGAGCCGCTGGCGCTAGCGCACTTGAGCAGGGAACCCCTCGCTTCGACACTTTTGTCTGCGGTGTGTACTCAAATTTATACTTATGTAGTTCTTCCATCCTTGGAAGCCAGAAGACATACTAGTACCCATTGCTGTGCCAGTGAGAAATAATATGGCACCACCAACTCCTCCTTGGCAAACATGAATTATGCTTTCCCTAGCAACACAGAGCGCCAAAGAGAGACCTAACCGAGGTGAGATCGCAACTCTGAACTTATCTCCATGGGATGAATCATGGTGCTCTTTGAGAAATCCTTACAAACATAATGATTCCTTTGCAGAATCTTGTCATATGATTATCTTATCTCAAATACCCGAAACCAAGCCTGTGGCGACCGACCCTCGGGCTTCGCCCTGATCCGTGCGACGTTTTCCAGCAAAATCACTACTTACGTAGCGGGAGTATCATGGTGTGCCTGCTTCCAATGTGTATCTAGGTCTTCCGATCGCTTCACAACCGAAACTTGTGGGATTGAAATTGAACTTGGTCCCTTGACGACTCGGTGTCTGCCATGATTCCTCACCTGCCTTTGGTATTACTGCTCACCATTACCTTCATACTGGGATATCTGAAGAGACGCAGTCGTGGTAAACGACTTCCCCCAGGACCTCGTCCTATTCCATTACTAGGGAACGTCGTTGGAATTGATGCTCGAAATCCTTGGAAGACATATACCGCATGGGCTGCAGAATACGGTACCGTTGGCTCGCGCGATTCATAACTCCGTTGAATGACATTTGTCCGTTCAGGTGAAATATTCTACACACAGCTTCTGGGCCAAGATATCATTGTGATAAACTCTGAGACGGTAGCGCACGAACTCCTTGATCGTCGCTCCCATAATTACTCCAGCCGACCCGCAAGTATCTTTCGCATCAACCAGCTGTGAGGGTTTACATTCAAACATCCACCCGCCTACTCGTACCCATCATCACTCGCCAGATTTGGAACAGAGTTTTCATCCATCTTTCTTCCCTATGGCGATCGTTGGCGCCTTCACCGGCGCCTTTTCCACCAGGCCTTCAACATGAATGCAGCAATAGCTTTTCGTCCGACTCAGATGAGAAAAGCGCACGAACTAATGATGAACCTTATGACAAACCCTGATGATTTTGCGGCTCACCTACAAGCGTGGGTCTTCTCTTCGATTATTATATGAATCATGACGTGTGATCCACGGGCTCGTAATTCAGATTGAGCACTTCGTTAATCATGGTCATCGTGTATGACTATGAACCCTCGTCTAGGAATGATCCGATTACCACGCATGTCGAAACAGCAATAGAGATTGCGATGAAGGAAGTCAAGCCAGAGGTGGCGGCCATGCTGAATGTTTTCCCCTTCCGTCAGTACTCTCTTCGCCCGCTCGGCATCAGTGATTGAAAATCGGTACATCGTACAGTCGAATACATCCCTGCCTGGTTTCCGGGTGCGCGGCTGAAGCGTAGTGCTCTGACTTCGCAACGTTGCACTGCTCAATGGGTAGACGCACCTTTCCAATACGTCGTGAAGAACATGGTCGGCACCCACTGGTTGAGAGTGCTTCGTCGTATGCTCAATACCCATGATACACTAGGCTGCTGGAACTGCAGGTCCTTCCATGCTCTCTGATACCCTCACCCGGATACAACAAACGACCGAAACAGAGGAGGATGCCGCACATATAAAGGAGGTAGCAAAGGAAGCGTGCGCGAGTGCATACGCTGGTACGTGAACACTCGGGTAACTTTTAAACCGACTGCCCAATTAAATCTTTGGAATGAAGCTGCTTCAGAAACGGTGTGTTTTCCTCTCACTGACTTGGATTCTTATCTTATGTTGGCGGCCGTTCGCCAGACATTCTCGACACTGTCAATATGTATTCTGGCGATGGTTCTTTACCCTGAAGTGCAGAAGCGTGCACAAGCTGAGATCGACTCGGTGATCGGTTCGAATCTGGCCAGATTGCCTGGGTGGGAGGATAGATCTTCTCTACCCTATATTGATGCAGTGATCAAAGAGACCCTGAGATGGCGCCCTGTAGCTCCCCTAGGTCTGAGGGTTTTGACCACGAACATATCCCGATGCTCATGGCATGACCTAGGTATTCCACACGCAACCGTCAATGATGATGTCTATGAAGGATATCTCATTCCCAAGGGTCTGTTTTCCCTGCCTAGTGGAGTGCGGTGTATACTTACACAACTTGCCTGTAGGTGCAACCATCCTAGTGAATGCCTGGTCAGTCGGGATATATTTATAGCCGTGCGCAATGCTAACCGTCCTTGTGCGCAAAGGGCGATGTCCAGAGATCCCGTCAATTATCCCCAACCGGACGAATTCTTACCGGAACGTTTTCTGGCGTCAGAGAAAGCCACCGAGGCGCCTTCCTTTGCCTTTGGCTTCGGCCGCCGGGTTTGGTAAAGAAGCGTCGGTGACTATACCTTGGTTTACTGACGCTTTCTCAGCGTGGGACGTTATGTCGCCGAGGCGTCCCTATGGGCTGCGATCGTGAACATGCTGGCACTGTTCCGCTTCGAGCCGGCTCCAGGCTGGGAACCTGGAGAGAAAGGTGAAAACGTGATATGGACCGAAGGAGTGACCACGTGGGTGTACCTTTTTCTCGATGCATTCGTTTCCCTAAAGCATTCATGTAGGCATCCCAAGTTCCCTTGCAAGATTACACCTCGGCATGATGGTTTGAACAAAGAAAGACTCTTGCAGTTAGTGCAGGTGGCGGTGTGAGTGTTCCTCCAGTGATTCTGAGGTTGACTGTGTGGGGACACGAAAGGATCGTGAACAAGCGGTGTACGCTGTACGAATGTGTATTAGAGGTCCTGGGCAGGACTCAAGAGTATTGATATGTTTGAAGGAATTGCATGACTGGAAACACCACACATTTGCCCAGGCCGAAGAATGGGGACGCTGTATCTGAGAACAAGACCTCGTCCACGCACGCCTGGTCCTTACAGCAACTTCTTGTCGTACCAGTCGTGTTCTAATCGGACCGCCTCCTTGATCGACTCCGCAAGCCGCCAACCGTGACCTTCTCCCTCGAAAAGGCGGTATTTCACTCTATTCGCACCGCCTTGCCCGATGATCGTATTCACGATTTTCTCAGCCTGCTCTGGAAGCATGATCTTGTCTTCTGCTCCTTGAAGCACCTGTACCGGAAAAGCTCAACGGGCCGGAATTCGCGGACGTTGCAAAAGAAAAAAAGATATTCACCAAGAGTGGCGTCACGATCTTGTCCGCATGATTCACAGGGCTACGGGCCGCATACACCTCTGGGGCTTCCTGTGGCGTCCCACCCAACAATTTGTCCGTATACCTCAACCCGAATTTGTGCGTGAACTTGGCGAACGATACGAGATCAGAGATGCCAAAGGACGATGTGGCGGCCTTGAAAAACCCGGAGTCTGGCGCAATGGAGATTGAAGCCAGCGTCGTGAAGCCGCCAGCAGAACCACCCCGAATGGCAACACGAGAGCTGTCGATGAGCGAATAAGGATCAGTTGCGAGCAACTTGGGCGCATCTTGGCAGTCTTGGACGTCTACGATGCCCCAGTTTTCAGCAAGGCGGGATCTGGAAACCGGATAAGAGCGGTAGTCAGACAAAAGGGAAAGACAATGCTGACATGTATTCTCGACCATAACCAGACGAGCCGCCATAATTCACATCCAACCTTTCGGGACGGCTTCCGTTGGTGTCAGCATCAGATCTGTCGCAACATGCTTACCAGGCGTAGCCGCGACTCGTGTGGTACACTTTCTCCCAATTGAGGACTTGTGTTTCTATGCTGGTTGGGCCACCGTGCACATGGACAATGCAAGGGGGTTTTTCGCCAGGGATACTCGATCCCGAGTAGCTGGGATTCTTCGGCGCATAGTACACCACATAGAGGGGTTTCTCATCTCTGTACAGCGTGATTGGCCGAGGAGGAGAGATATGCGCCTCGTTACCCGACACGGACTGCGGGGCGCTTGACTTGAGAACTTGGTATGATGGCGCAAACGACGTCCCAGAAAATGTACACATGAAAATACCGCCTGGGGCGTCGCTTTTCCTCGCGTTGAAGACGATATACGTGCCTCCACTCTGGTTGACGCGGTTGACGAGGGAGAAGGGGAAATCTTGGATCTCCACGATGCGCTTGTCGTCAGAGAGGCTGATGATGTACAAGACGTTCCGTCCATCACGAAATGCAATGAATGCGGCAAACTTTCCATTGCCACCTCTGGGATCGTCGAGAAGCGCATAGGGGAAATTTCCAAGATGCCACGCAGGTGCACCAAAGTCCTCCTTGATAGACTCGGGAATGGCCAGCCGAGTGGAACCCGTCTGGGTAGAGTAGGTGAATGGATTTTGGAAACCATTCAGCTCGTCCGAGGTGAACATCAAGGTGGTATCGGACGTCCACAAAGGGTAATTGACGGACTTCGTGAGCTGCTCACCGGCGACGCGTGCCGTGTTCAAGACGACGATGGTGTCCTCCTGGACCAGCACGTCGGCAATTTTGATCATTGAACCGTCCCAAGGCAAGTCTGGGTGGTACCACTCTTGCCAAGCGATCTTGGTACCCGATGGATTGAACACCGGAGCCGCATAGAAATCGGCGCCGACAACGAGGGGGAAAATAACTTTCCGACCCGTGTTTATGATAGTGAGTATCGTGACGATCGTTTTGGGGGTATCCACGGTGTGATCTTCGAGGACCGATACAAGAAGATCATGACGAACAGGGTGAACGGCAAAGTTGGCATATCTGTATTTTAGGTTTTCTATGTTCCAGCGAAGATCAGCTAGGGGTCACGCGTGCGGATCTACCAGGCTTACCAGGTGTGACTGGCTCCGGTGTCTGTGTTGCCGCCTTGGTCGAATACAAGCGGTTGTCGGTGGAGTTGGAGAAGTACACGGTGCCTCCATAAGCGATCGCTGCAGCTCCTCCATACTCCTGAACGCTTGTACAAGCGCTGTACGGAGACGATATGACGTCCTGTCCTGCGACCGTGTCTACGATCACATAACGGGCTTTATCCTCTGGACGCGATTCAATGTGGTATATTTTGTTGTCCTTGGGGTCGGCGAAGAGATCGGTAAAGGTGATGCTCTGAAGCCATCCTGTCACTCAGACTGATCTGTTCTTATGTGTTGAATTGGACTCACGCTCCGCACGACAGACTCAGGGGTCACGGCTGATTTCCATTTTCCATAGGGCGCAGTCTGCAACATCGTGGTGGTGCAGAGGGATTGGCGCCCGAGTCGGATTCATCTGGATGATCATGGTAATCTCATAGGCAACATCCGTGCCCAAAGGACTATCGAAAGAGTCCGCATGACGAATGAGGTGCCAAACCGGTATCTAGAAAACTGCCTGACGTTCATTACGTTCAGACGATTGGTTTTCTCACTATTCAGAGCGCCAATCATGGTTCGCTGGCACGACGATGGAGAGAAACTCCGGAACGCGTCACGAGGCGCCTTAAAGAGTTGAACGGAGGGAAACCGTCATCATATTCAGTATTCGGCGTTCCACGAACAAGTGTCATGTGCATGTCTTGACCCACGGCAGCTCTTGGACCGCTCGAAGTTATTCACACAGATAGGAGACCCGTTTTCGAATACTCAACGGTATTACAGGCAACTATGGAAGCTGTAAGGAGGATTCTCACAGTTCTCTTTTGCTTCAATGGTGGTGTGCGTCATGGTGCTCAGAACCATGGTAGTCGAGTTTGTACGCTAAAGGGAAATGAGCTATGCAATGACACGGGGGCGACGAACGCCTACCAGAGCCGCATTCGGGGCAACGGCGGGTTTTGTGCTGGCGAAGAGTGAACCAATGAAGTTCGTGCGACTCGGCGGGAGAGCCAGTGCAACCAACAATGCGCTCAGTGTCCTGTAAAAACGCTTCAGATAATGAATGGGCGGGAGGAAGGTGGGAGGATTCACCAAAGAGTACACTTTGATAGGGTCTTGGAGAGTGCCTACGCGACTCGAGTCGAGGGGCTGTAAATCAAAGGCATCATAACCCTCCATTTCACCCAGGAGCTGGAAACGCTCGAGACCGGTAGCCTGTTGTTCATCCGTAGGGATTTCGCCTGTTTTCCCACCTGGACCAAAGAGTTGGGGAGGGGGAGCTCCGGAACGGCGGGAAGCGGTGGTTGAGAGAGCGCGAAGTGCGGCGGACTTGGCTGGACGGGCAGCGCGGAGGACTGCTGGGCGAGCGGCGCGGAGAACGGCGGTGTTGAGCATCATGGCGAAGAGGACGAGTTCAGGCGTGATCCGGAAAGAGTTTTGTCACACGTGACGGAGTGACAGGTTTCCGACCCTGCTCGTCAACCCGCCTTCAAAATCTTGGCAGGCTGGTGCGATTTGTCGCATGTACACCGTATCTATGATTTTCATTGTTCCCTCTCCTCAAGTCCTTGGGCCATCGGCGAGCTTGGACTGCGGCCGTTTCTTTTTTGGAAGGACCCTTAATTCCCTTTTTCGCCGACCCGTCCTCCAATCACAGCTCGGCCTACGCAAGCGGTGTCTTTTTAGATTGGCAGTCGGCCGTTGCCGAGCCCAAGTTCGCCGGCTCCACCAGCAATATGGACTTCGAATGCCAGATCACACCATATTAGGCATGCGTTTACGAACAACGTTACGCTTCATGCTCTAAGCGGAGGCTGCGGAGGGTTTTTGTGCCACAGGTTGCATGTATATTACTTAGAGCCCTTATTTTCTACCCGCCCCCCTTTACTCTCCTTTCCTTTCTTTCAGACTCGCTGCATTTGCTTGGCCGGCCTCGATGCCAACAACCGGCACTCCGTCTCGCCCAGGCTCCCCAGAATCCGCTACGCTGGTCGTTCTCCAAGCCTACGATAATACAAGAAACCCGGGCGGTTCCTCTCACACCGCCGGTCGTACTCAGCCCGATACCGAAGACACGAGTCCGCTGGACTCACCAACCCAATCAGATTTCCGGCTTTCAGCGATATCGTGTGCCTCCACTGTCAACTTAGTTCCGCCACACCCCGATAGTGGTCCTCACCACCGCGGCGAGTTTAAAGAGTCTCCTTTCAGATGGAATTACCCTTCGCTACCGAACCTTCCGGTAGACCAACAGGAAATTGATTCAACAAACGTCCCGAGCAATGGCAAGAAGCCTGCTATGCGGATGTGGGAGGGTTGGAAAGTCATAATATGCTGCTCTTGTAAGAAACACGCCTCTAGTGGTCGCCGCTCGCGTTCATTGTAAATCGTGTTCTTTGATGCAGGGCTCAATGTCTTGCTGTTACTCATACCGGTCTCGGTAAGTCTATCCGGGGACAGTGAACGGTTGAAGCTGATCGAGTACAGTGGATTCTCGGTTCTGTCATGGGAAGCCACGAAAAGCTGGTTTTCATTGGTGAGTGCTATTCTTAGATAAATTTGCAAACTAATCAAGGGTTCAGGTTGTATTCTCTCAATGATCCCGCTCGTGAAGGTATTCTTTTTGCTAGGGTGCTCTTTCGTATTACTCACCCACAATAGCTTCACGACCTCGCCACCCGAGAGCTAGCTATTAGATTCGGTGGGGCAAAAACTGGGCTTCTTAATGCAAGCATGGTACGTGGAAGACACGCTATTTTAGTCAACGGTAACTCACTGCCCTTTGGGATCTAAGAGCAATACGTATGTAACCTAATTCACATGGTATTGTTGATTAACCACTCCTGTTACAGTGTCGAACTAGTCGTTGCGGTTGGTATTGGGTATATCAAAAATCGAACTGCCGAGATGACCTGGATTCACAGATAACTGCATTGAGGAAATGCGAACTCCGTGTCGTACAATCTTCGCGTTGGTGATCTTTCTCTTCGCACTCACTCACTACTTATCTTGCGAGCGGCAGTGATCGGCTCGATTTTGAGCAGACTTTGTGTGTTCCATCACTCTTCCGTGTTGCCAAAGATTGATTGCCTTATCTCTCATGCACTAGTGTTGATCCTCGGGATGTGCTTTTTCGCTGGTGGCTTGCGATTCTCGGAACAGGGACTCGATCAGAGTAAGCCAAACTGCCGAACCATTATAATCGACACTAAGCAGTAGATCAGCTACAACTCAGACTCATTCTTCACTACTTAGTATCAGTGTCGGTGCACTACTCCTTCCAGCTGCATACCATTTTTCGCTCAGTGGTGCCCAGGAGTCAAGTGCTGTGGAACAGAGGGAAGCCATACTGAAAATGAGTCATGGAGTGAGTATTTTACTTGGCTCAAGCAATCACGTAAACAACTCTTCAATAGGTGTCCATTGTCCTCCTTTTTAGTGAGTGGAGAGCGCCGGCCACGAGCATCGTTAACCCAGTCCTTGATACAGTCTATGTATTTTATCTCCTTTTTCAGTTTTGGTCCCATCGACATCTCTACAAGGATACGGAGCAAAAGAGCGACAAGTTGTCTGTCAAAATTCCTATCAACCCTCGTTTCATCTCAGAAAAGCGGATCTTCAGTGGGGAGACCTTGAAGGCGTCCAAGTCTGACTCTGATTCTATACCAAGGATGGGCGCGCTTCTCGGGGCGTCCAGTAGACAATTCGGCCTCCATTCACCTTCTGAGACGACTCTCACATCGAATACCCCAGTCAACGCCGGGGTGACTATTGATTCGCACCCCACTATTCGGCTGGTAGCCCAAGCTTCGAGAGACCACGGGACTGGTGCCTCACCCGGGAGCTCTGGGCTGTCTCTGCCGAAGTCCCGATGGCGGTCTGAGGACGACGTGTCGACCATAACTGAGGAGGCCCGTCGCAACCCGCCTGGGTCAACGAGCACTGTTGCGCTTCCGCCACCTGGTCAAGGATCCACGCTTTCAGCCGAGTCGTTCAAAGAGCCGAGGATGAGTTTGACACTGACTTTACTTCTGTTGATCATAGTGACCATTGTGAGTTGCATCTGGTTCGACATGCAGGTGGTTGACATACTCTTCAGTTGGTTGCATTCAACGCAGAAGAGCTTGTGGAAAGCATGGACGGGATAGATATGTCGATCAGCAAGCAATGGATCGGCTTAATTTTACTCCCAGCGGTTAGCTCCATCGCAGGTTAGCTGCATTCATGTTCGGTCGAATCTCGCCCTTACCAAACCTGTAAATCAGAATGTGTCACTGCAATGAACGTCTCAGTGAAGGATCAACTTGGACTAAGTGTCAGCGTTGCTGTCGGGTCTGCAATAGTACGTTACTGTGTTTCCAAGTTTCCAAGTTTGATGCTTAATCTGATTCTTCCGATCCAAGCAAATCACGCTATTCATCATTCCGTGAGTTAATTGGTGTATCATCGGTTTGTTCGCAAATTGATGGCATTTTATAATAGTTTCATGGTGACCCTCGGATGGGCATTAGACAAGCCATTGGCACTACTTTTTGATCCATTTGAGTCTATCGTAAGTTATAATCATTTAGTGCAAGTCGCAGGCTTATCACCTTTACCAGGTACTCTACATCTCTGGCAAGTGATTTTTGCAGTATGGGAACCTGTGCTGAGGTGGCACCTTAGTACAAACCATGAGTTACGTCGTCGCGGACGGCAAGTCTAATTGGCTCGACGGCGCAATCCTAATATGTGAGTCCCCCAGCCGTCGCCAACAACATGAACCTCATCAGGAAACAGCACTATACGTGATCATCGCGGTTTCATTCTGGTATTATCCAGGTATTTTGACCGAATTGATGTGGCCCACCTTGGTGTTGACAAGCCCTTTTATCAGGTCAACCGAGTGATATCGTTGCCTGCGCGATCGGTGTTGCGACCGATAGTTGAAACTCGTATCCCTACAAAACTACAACCTACCACCCTCATTAACACCTTTGCACGAACACTTCACACTGTATATTCCAACCCACTTTCCTTTACAACCTTAAACTGTTAGATGTATCAGTTTAGCCAATGAATGTCCTGATAAATTTCTGATTGTGAGATCTACGATAAGTAATAACGGTCTCCTAACATCCAACCGATTAGAAACGGAAGAGAGATCGCATCGAGATGTGAGATGTACCGATATGGCCCATGCCAGGTTCCATGATCCAGACTTTCTTCCCATCTCCATAATGGTGCCCTTCGCCTTCAGAGTGGTAATGTTCAAGCCAGGCTTCTCGCAAACCTTCATCGACAGCTCCACAGACTATCCTCACTTTCGGAAAAGCCTTGTGAAGCACCGATAGACCTCCACTACGAGCCACCAGGAACGTAACGAAGATGATGCGATCCTGATGCACGCCGTGGTCCAAGAGAGCGCGGATGGCCATGAATGCCGACGCACCCGTGCCAATCTCATGTCGCGTCAATTTTCTGTTGCCTGAAAGCCAAGACCCACTTACCTGTGCATCCAATAAGAACACCCAGGTATCGACCGCAAGATATCGTTGGCGAATACACTTGGGAAGCATGACGTGCAGGAGCAGTGGCTCTCCTGTCCTTGCATCCGACTGTACCAGCAGAGAACCGATAGCCACATCACTCAACACCCGTTGGAGACCCTTTTCAAGCGGACCCCCCCTGAAAGCTGGTGTGAGTGAGGCTTTGCGAGAAAAGCCGGCCAACATACGATCGGATGATAGAAACACCACAAATATGCTAGCGAATCGAATGAGTGTCGGCGACCCAAAGGCGTCGCGACGAACGTACCTTGACGTCGAGTTCTTTTCCAAAGCTTTCCACTTCCGTTGGGGTCGTGACGACCTTGTCTCTGTATGGAAGTAGTTCCATAGCCTTCTCGACCAGGAAAGTAGCAAGTCTATCAACGAAAAAGATGAAGTCCTGCCGGGGTGTCGTCTCGTCCCGCAAAATGGTATAGATGCCCTGGCGAAACGTCTGACATTGGTGTGTGGACCATGTATTCGACTGACCTTTAACTGGGGAGTTTGTGGCAAAACGATTAGATTCAAGCCCTCGTGGTTATCGTTAGGTTGGGGACACTTCTGGATGCTTGTACAAGCCATGTTCTTCCGAAAATGTCGGGCTCGTTCGTTCATCTGGCGCCTAACGTGGGTGGAGATGAGATCAATTGCAACAGCATTGTTTGACCCAGGAACGACCTAGAGCAACAGAATTCAACGGTGGATTGGGTAAAGATCAAAGCGGCTTACGATATCCGCGTATCGGGATGTTGGGAGAACGAAGTTGTCAAAAGCGGGTTTAACATAACGAAGGTATCTGCAAGCCAGGTAAATATCTTGCCAAAGCAATAGACTACGAGAAACAAACTGTTCGAGTACACCCTCCACATTTCGACCACGTTCTTTGACGTCTCGTTGAATGCGTCGTGCAAGCATCAGATCCGAGTCGCATTGAACGAATACCTAGACAACGTCAAGGAGCGACTCTGATACCAACGCATAAATGTCACCTTGAGGTCATATAAAGCACGCAAGCTTGGATCGTGCAAAGCCATGATACCCTCAGCTGAAGCAACAGTTAAATCCGCATAGACCAACGAGGCGAACGCATCATACCAATTATTACAGCAGCACCATATAGGTACTTTGTCTCTTCTAGTCGCTGATGTTCCGCAAACGAGTATACTGGTATATTAGTCTGTCTGCACGCCTTCAGGTCTGCAACACACTATGAAGAATGATTAACCATGTATACCTCCCCGCGCGTAGCTCTCCGAGCTACGTACCGCTGCGAACATGGGCATGTCGAGAGCATCAGGATGGTCAAAGTCGAATCGATTTGCGTGAGCAAGCGTCATTTCTTCCTCGGTATGATATTTGTAGAAACTATCCTGTTGGACAACGAACTATGATCAAACAGGCCATCCATCCAGTGAAAGCATGATGCACACCTGCGACAGAATCACGATAGTTGGCACCGATCCCAGCGACTTCACAATTTGTCTGGCTACATGAGTCTGACTGGAGGAAGTTACTGCCGTGTCTACTATACAGAGCAAACCTCACCTTCCCACTCGCTGAACCGCCTATAACAGAGAGCCATGTGGCCTTCAGGAGGGTGAGCTGTGATGGATCCGGTGCCTACCTGCTATCCCAATGACGAACGCGTCGCACGCCGGGAGGCCGTCTTCGCCGTACCTTACGAGGAGCGCCAGTTAGAGATTGCTTGAAGAAATCAGCAAGCTCCGAATATCACCAGGGAGGTCTTCCATGCGATTTCAGCAGGATGAAGTTCTTCCTTGCCTGGAACGGATGAGTCAAGTTACCGCGATGCTCCTGAGCGTCGTACAGCTCTGAGAGCTCCTCTTCGAACATCGTGAGGCTCGTCAAGTCTAATGACGGAAGTAACCACTCAAGGAAGCCTGGCGACAGTTGCAAGGCGGACCAGTATGGGTGTGTAGTAATAGTATTTGTAGTCGTCGGCTACTACAAACGTAATTGTCGAAGCAACGACGCGGGTTTGGTGCATTTTATATGATATTCACTGTTCAGAGCTGTACATGAGTCTCCGGGTTCACTAATATACGGCATTCTATTTCTCAGGTGTCTAGCAAGAAGTCAGCGATCTTGTTTCGCTGAGTTGCCTCGTCTTGGGGTTTCTGAACCCAAAGCTCGCTGTCCCCCGATACCATTGGCTGATTGGCTTGCGCACGAGGCCGTGCACAGCTCGCAGAGACCCACAAGGGTAAAGGAGCAGACCGTGGTAATTGATCGCTGTGAATATCCCTTGATGGGGTAGGCTGGGAGACCCGGTTACCTCTGCTAGTGAGCATGGTCCGGCAAGAATAGCAAAGGTGTGTCGAAATTGAAGGGTGTTGATCAGACGTGATTAAAATATCGGAGCTGCCAGAAGGTGCTGGTGTTGGCAAATACATGCGATCTGAGCTGAGTTTCGTATCGGAGTACGATCGTATCGAGATCCGGCTTTTCCAATCATCTAGCCCCTCTTGGATAGGTCTGTGTACTTTCAGCCGCAGACTTTCTTTCTTTAGGAGTGCCACACTGACCGTTGACAGAGTATGCATAAGCCTACAGAAGCACTTTTGGGCTCCAATTTGGCGCAAGTACGGACGATCGTGGAAACAGTCGACGGATAATCTTTTTCCAAACCAACAATAAAATCTGCGTAGAAGCTAGGTCAGAAAGCTTGGAACTGCAGGAGCCACACGATACCTTTCGTCAAACCGAGAATGCCAGCAGTAGCACGTGTTTGCCTATCTCTACCAACAACATAGATTGAATTCCACCATGCGAATATCGAACATTCTTTCATAGTCACATCCCTGAGCGGCCGGACTACACGTATGGCATCTGTCGGTATACCAGAATGCCATTCTTCTTGAGACTCTTCAAGTATCGAATGGCCTCCTCCCTGTGAGATGGAAGAGATCAGGGAAATGGAGAGCGTAGTCAGTGATGTTCCGAGCAGTAAATGCGATGCTCGACGTGACCGGGCCGTGTACAACAGCAAGAGACGAACGAGAACTCTGACGGCAGTCGAGATGGCTGTCCAAGTGGGTAGCGATTCAAGGTATGTGCGCAAGGCATCAACGGGAGAGACATCACGAGATGGGGCGTGGCGCAATGCTATTATAATTAATCATCACCACAGGCTCCAGAGAACATGCCTTTGAAATTACCTTCGGTATACAACCCATCCTTTCCTAGTTCAATTGAAAGTTGTGACCAATCTTGATCCGTCGTCGTTATTGTACGCCACCATGAATCATCAAAAGCATATTCAAGGCGAAGCGGGATGAAGTCAAACTTTGGATATGACGCAAGGGCTCTCATGATCTCATTCGTTTTGTCGCGCGTCTGTGATTTTAGTTACAGCCGGCGCAACGTAGGAGTGGTGGGGTTTCGTACCTCAGGGAACGCGTTGCATACTTCCACATAGCATACCGTACATGATGTCCACACGTTCGCACTCCGCGGGTGGTTGGTGCCCCCTCGGGGTTCACCATTGATGGAGGACTGCTGAGCGAAATACGTTCTATGAACCATGTCGAGGAGAATGGATGAACCGAGGCCACCAGAAAACGCAAGTACCAGGGACCCTGAGGCTTTGAGTGTTGGTCGTTTGGAGGTCCCGGCATTCGCATTTATCGAGGGCTCCAGAGACCTTCGGAACTTCAAAGTCACGAGAGGAGTGAGACACTCCCTGAAAAGCGATTAGGGACACCTTGGCTATCGGAAGAGGAGGTACAGAAGCATACTTGCAATACACTGCATGTCGAATCACGATTTTTCCTGGATTCACCTTGCATTTCACACAATCTCGCCCTTTGTTGAACCTAAGACGCCCTAGGAAAAATGCTCGATGAGAGTTGATAAGAGATGATTTGCCCACTTACGAGGCATGAGTCCATCCTGGTCAGTGGATGGATTTCCGCAGGAAGACATGATCTTGGTTCGACTTCAAGAGACGACCACATCTTATCATTTCCACTTTTGGTAACTACTGCAGTGGCTTCGCTTGCAAGAATGCTGTTCGTTACCGGAAGCTAACTTGTACAGTACCCTTGTAGCACGGTGCTAATCCCATAGCACCGCTCGTCAACTTCTCCCTGAACGGTCTGGGGTTTGGAAGGTGGCTCAGTGCGCCTCCAAATTGACTAGTGAGTTGTCCTTCTTCTCTGTTGTGGATAGGCGTGAATGAAATCGGGTGGTGATCGTGATGGAGGGCGTACTATTTCCTCGCGTGCCGTGGGTCTTGCTTTTTGTTTTAAACCTTGAAGGAATGCCGACAAGACTTGACGACAACTACAAAAGAGATCTTCCTCACTACCGACGTCCCGGTACGCTAGCTCTACGAGCATCCAGCGCACACTCTGGCTATTTCTTAACAAACCTCACGAACCGATGCCCGGTACGTTTCTAACCAGTCCTACCGCCTACTCGGTGATCGATTCAATTGACATCGTAGTCTTGACTGGAGATGCTCATCCGCTGGGTGCGGCTGACGGTCGACGTCGTAATCGTCGGCGGCTGAAACCCGACATCCTTGGACTATAAAGACAGACCCTCCTTCTCGCACTTTTCCCCAGCATTCGCTGCAGCATATCGATTACTCGCATTCCAGCCTTTATCGACAAGCCACTCCAGCGTCGTACGTCATCGTCATGACTATCAACATCGTCAACCCCTTCAAGTCCTCGACTACCAAGACCTTCGACAAGAGCAAGACCGGTCGAGACGTGTATGCTTGCGGGTGCTTCGCAGACGTCAGCCTCTACTCGGGCAAGAAGCTTTTCAAGTTTGGTACCACTACCACTGTCGTGGATGACAACCTATCCAAGCCGAAACCGTTGGAGCGTGTGGTAAGCAGAACCATTCCAGCGAATTATTAGTACTTGACACTGGCCCTTCAGAAGGCAGCCCAATCCTCGTCGCTCTTCAATGTGTGCGCGGATATCCACGTAGAAAAGCAGAAGAAGATCCTTTCCAAGGTCAAGTCGGCGAAGGACAACGTCAGCAAGTTATTCAAGCCAACTGGTCGCGCCCCTGAGGCTGTTCCGTGCATCGACTCTTTTGCCATCCCCAGCGTCGAACACAACACGGCGAACGACCATTCATCCTCCCTGACTCTTCCGTTTATCGTTCAGCATGCCGAGCCTAAAGCCCTTGCGGCCACTGCGTACGAGTTCATCCCTCCTCGGCACACTAGTTTGGAGGTGATCACCTCCATCGCTTACGGCGAGAACGTAATCGATGAGCATATCGAAGACCCGGCCCCCATCTTTTGCAGCCTAGTTGAGACTTCATCTCCGTCGCCGACTCCGCAGCTTTTCACGAAGCCAGAGTCCCAACTGGACGTACTTCCTTCTACGTTCCTTCTCGGCGGGTTACATACGATCGGGGAGGAAGACGGGAACACGGAGGTGGTCGTTGGAGTGACGAATGTGGAACGAAAAGAGCTGGCCACATCTGGCTCATGTATCTCCCAGTCGAGCAGCGACTCCAAGGTCACCGTTTACTTCTCTAGTGACACGCTCTCCGATCAATCTACGCCGCATGGAGTCGATTTGGTCGGCTCAGAGACTAACACGTCGCGTGTTGATACTTCCTTCGCAACGAGCGTTGACGCAGAAGAACACCAGCTCTCACCTGGCGCACTTCGAGGGCTTCGCAGGGTACCAAATTACAATGATCTGAGGGTGGGTCGCTTCAAATCTTACAGTTCACACCTTCCCTGACCTCGTTGACCCAGAACTCACATATCGTTGCACGCCGCGGCTCTTCACGCCCTGATATGTCCTGTGGATCATCCGACTGCGATTTCTCATACGGTGCAGCTTCTGGTATTAATGCAGCACCACTGCGTAGATCGATGAAGTGCGACAATCTAAGGGCAAGTTGATTAAATTTCGTCTTTTAACGATTGTCGCTGATCGGTGTGCTCAGAAATCGTGTTTGTCATTCGAGCCCAAGATATGCACTCCATCGACTCGTCAAATGAACAAGTATAAGAAGCTTCGGGTAAGAGTGGTTTCCCTGATACGCTACTGACACTCAACTAAGGCATTATAGACATGGTTGGGGACGAGATATCACGAATCCTCCCGCAATACGCAGAAGATGTCTGCCTCCCGAGCACCAAGCGAACCCCAGAGGGTCACTCTCGTATCTCGTGGCCGCCAATTTTTACAGAACATCATTCCTCCTTCATCTCGTGCACAAGCGCACGTTTTCAAACCATCATCACACTTTTCTTCACCACCACCGTTGCCTCCTATTTGGTCGTGTGCCAAAATAACGCGATCAAGTTCAAAAACAAAGAGACGTCGGAGGATGACGAAACAGTCGATAAGAGAATTGAAGGCACGGCTCGACTCGATGGATATCGACCCGTGGTATTAAAGCGTAGATGCGCCTTCCTCGGTACCGCCTCGCGTTGTTCCTCCGTCGTGGGCTAACTCGATGTCCAGTTTTTTTTTCTGTTACAGCCTTTCATCACCCACAACCCCCCAAAAAACAGTATCAGTTCCAAAACGCGCAAAAAATGATAAAATGTTCAAAATCGTCTTAAAAGGAAATTCTACGCCCCGGAAACATTTCTTGCGATGGTTCGATTGGTATCACCTCTTAGTATGTCTCTTGTGTGTACAGTATCACGGGTAACGTTACTCACAGTACGTCCTAAAAGCATAAAAAAAGTTCAAACACTTCGAAACGTACAAAAAAAACCTACGCCATATTTCCGCACTCGTTCGACGGGTATTCCTCATAGGTTCGACTTGTCCATCATGCATAGCATCGTTCGGCCCGACAGTACATCTCAAGAATACGAAAAAAAAGTTCAAATATTTACTTAAGTCGTCAAATCTTTGTCCTGTTCCTACTTTATTCGGTGTCCACTCTCGGTGCGCCGGATTCGTTCATACCCATCTACGGGGTTTTGACCAACACTCAATAGGCACAAAGAGTCGAGATGTCGGAAACCATCAGATTGTATAACTGCGTAACGGAACTATTGCTTTGATTTAGTTTCGTTCCAGCAGGAGTCTACCTTTTGTGTTCTTGGCGTATGTCATATCTTCCATGCCACGCTCGCGAATTCTTGAACAAAGCTTCTCCAGGCTACAATCTCCCCGCTCCCCCGGGCAAATGTCAAGATCTTCAAGAATATCCAAGGGCTCGATACCTGGATCATGTCTTGCAAGAACTCCCTTTTGTCCCTCCTTTGGGTGCGTCCTACCCCTTGCGGACGATCCGCAACCTGACACTCTTAACACACCCAGTCTTAATCTCGCTGCCTTTACCTTCTTTCGGCTGTGAGGTCCCAAAGAGAGTGTTTGGTTCGATTAAAGTTCTTCTTGACGTCGTCCGCCCCGACCTATTCTCCCACACACCGAACACCCGTCTACCACCGACTACACTAGGAGTTGCGGAAGCCAGTATATACACTCGCGTGTACTGCTGGTTCTTTTTCGGACTTCGCTGTAGTGTTCTCTTCGGACGATGTATGCGTATCACAGCACATTTTTATATTTCATGATATTTTGAGTTACTAATTGTTGGGTCAGATGAACTTTGATGACCGATCTAAACTGGGGTGAAACCCAGCTGATCCAGGTACTGCAAGGTTGGGGTGATTTTCAGTTCTAGTTCTGAACGATCTTAGCAGCTGAACGAGCTGAATTTTAGGGCGCGATGTGTCCCTTCCTTTTGTCTGCAATACAATATTCTATGTATGCTACCGGTTACCTTTGGGAGCAACCGCCATATTCAGATCTGCTTTCCTGTATGCTACCAGAGCTGTGTTGACGTCCCTCAATGCCCTAGTAATCAGGTCAGTCGTTAACGTTCAGCTGCGGTAAGGGTCCGCCTCAGATCCTGTCAGGTGTCGACAACGCATGCTTGAAGTCGGCCCACGTTGAAAGTCTGATACGATAGTGCCCCCTTCGTGCCGTTCACACTTCCGCAAGCCGGCTCTGCATCGATCATCTTCGCAATGCGTACCCGAGCTTCCCTTATCCGTTCAGGGGCAATCGGTCGATAAACTTCAAGTTGTCTACATTCGCCTGGATTCATATCCTACACCACATAGAATTTTCTTCTGCTACGTAGATAATGCGCTGAGCAGTAAGATAGTCAGGTGTTCTGCTGCGCTATAATTCCTTCACTTTAGCACAGGCGTCCTTCAGAGCGTTCGCGATCACATCAAAGTCGGATATCTATTAAATGTGATGAATGAGGGCGAACGAGGGATAGTGTTCGGTACAAACCTCGTTCCAGATCTGCACGCTACATCTCACCCACCATTTCCCGTTGTGTTTATATGGCGCGGCAGAGGTCTGCCATTGAAGTATCAAGGTATCGATGAAGATCTGTCTGACCTCATCAGACGACTCGATTTCTCCAGGGATAGGTAGTTCCACGTTGACCTATATTAGTACATTAAACGGGTGCTGCGGAATGAGTCGTTATCCACCAACCATGTTTAATGTCAATTCGCCATCGGGGTCCATAACACTGGTACCGAGACGTTCCGCTAAGTGTTTACCTCCTACGATGGCAAGCCCATGGGTATAGTCGTTAATTTTGTGCTCTCCACCTAACCATTCTCTGAAATCAATTGCTGCGCGGACGTCAGAAACAAGGTTCGCGGAATAGCCAGCAAGTGTGTTGACCTGCACCGATACTCAGCTGCGGGACGTAATCGATCGTTCCGGTCCCTAGAATATGTTGAACAATGAAGGGGTACTAGTTGGGACAGCGTTACGCACATTCGAAGAGCT
>JBBPKY010000080.1:0-54048 GCA_038089495.1 Xerocomellus dryophilus
TAGTTTCCTCATCTTTCCAAGAACACATGCTTCACAAAATGTGGGTGTGCCAACAAGTGTATCTATCCCTTGGAGTTGCCCAGATTTCACCATGTGTTGAATGTGGTTTGTGGAGATATGGCCCATGCATCTATGTAATAGGTTGATGTCCACAGCAGCTAGTGTGGCTTCCTTTTGGTTTTGTGGGGTAACTCTCGCATGATACAGTCCATTCTTGTGAGTAGCGACAAGTATGGTATTCCGGTCCTTCCGCACATAGCACATGTCAGAACCTGCCAGAAAGGTAGTAGAGAGGCCAGCAGAGGCCAGCAGAGGCCAGCCGGTTTACCGAGATGAGAGAAATTCGGAACTCAGGAATTAGAAGGACATTTGAAAGGATTATTTCATAAGTGGTTTCAGAGGCTTTGGAGATAAGTGGTACTGTGCCGATTCCTATGGCCATGGTAGTGGAGTTGTCTCCAAGAGTTACTAGACAAGGAGGTTGTAATGGTCGGTATATTCGGAACCAGGAACAATGGGGGACGATATGTGATGATGCTCCAGAGTCAATTATTAGGGTGTTGCTCCCACTGTCCTCATATTGGGACGACAAGTAAGCATGAATCCATTGCATTGCCAACTCGGAATGGGATACACGTTCATTAGCTAAGTTTGTGCTTTCCAGTGGATCCGGTGTGCCCTCAACCACATTCACCTTATCCTTTCCTTTCTCTGTCTTTCTGAATCCACCCTTCCATAGTTCTGACACCCACTTCTTGTAGGTGTTACAATCGGTGGTGTTGTGGGTTGAAGAGAGGTGGTGTTCACACCAAGTGTTGGTGTTTGAGGGGCGCATTGACGGTTTGAAGCTTCCAGCCCGGGAGGCTTTCATGGCTGACTTGGAATGCCCGGAAGGGTAGAGTCAGGAGTTTTTGGAAGTGATCTGGGTCTCAATAGAGTCGAACGTGAGTTTGCTCTCTTCCACCATATTGACAACAGAGGATTTGAACATTTCCCATTCTGGAGTATTTGGAAGGGAATTGAGGAGGATGAAGGAGAGGACTTTGTTGTCCACAGAGTATTTCATTCCGGCAAGGCGAGACTCAATGGTGCAAATTTTGGAGATGTGTTCAGAGACAGCAGAGGTCCCATCCCATGTGCTGCTGAAGAGTTGTTGGAAAAGATAGAAGGCGGAGGAGATGTTGGGGGTTTCATGGAGTTTGATGAGGGCATCAAAGAGTGCCTTGGAACTGGTCTCCTTACATGTTTTCATGAGGAGGGCATCCGAGATGCGCAGCTGGATGATGCCATGAGCCTTCTCATCACGTTCCTGCCATGCTCGAACGTCGGAAGTGGTAACGAGGATTGACACCACAGGGGTTACGTCAGTCCCTGAGACTACACCAAAAACTTTTTCTGCTCGGAGTTTTGCCAAGATCCGAATCTTCCAGATTTCGTAATTGTTTGGTCCAGTGAGGATTTCTTCTGCACGAGGTATGTCTGAGGGTGACATGGTGCAGATGGAGAGTGTGGGTTCCAGGTAAGCTGGAAGTGAGTTCTGAGAAGAACTGGTATGCACTGAGGGATGTGCAAGATAGGATTGAGTCGTCACTGAGTGTTACCGTTAGCTTGCGCCAACAGGGCTCATAACCTGACAGAATCTAACAGAGAGGCAGAAATGCCCAATGCTCAGCCGCTGCCTAAGACAGGCAGAGATGACTATATTCACCTAACAGAGAGGCAGAAATGCCCAATGCTATAGTACATTAGCTAGGTATAAAAACTAAGTAGAAAGAAAACTCACCTCAGCCACTGCCTAAGACGGGCGGAGATGACTGAGGTGCGTGTAACTATAGTAGAGATATATATACTATGGGTGAAGGTATACTCACATTATGTGATGTGTAATATTGTAATGATGAACCTGAATAAAGCTTGCCAAGCATAGAATAGGATAAGTGAAGAGAGTCAAAAGATTAAGCGAAACATGCCATGATGGTTCCAGTGGTTCCGGTGGTTCCAAGTCTGGAACAGCACAGGAAAAATGTCAGAACCAGTTCTGGAATGATACTGGCACTTCCAAGGTCAGAACAGTTCCGGCCAGGACCAAACTTATGGTTGAATACTGTCATCAGCAGCTCCAAAATCTGCTGGAGTCTGGAGAGTCAAATTCAACTAAAGTGGTTAGTTCAGGGTTTTTCCTATTTTGGAAACACAACAGCCAATCAGAGGTTCAGCAGGACAACAACTTGAATGGTCACCTTTTGTCAACGTAACAGACTGTCTGCAGATGAAGTCAAAACACGGACCGTCATCCGCAGTGTGCATGTTTCAAACCAGTGCTGTTTGTGCCAGAGACCCGTGCCCAAGGTCGTTGTATGTGGAAGTTCAAGGTTCAGGGGGGTGGAACGGTTATTCTATTTCTTCTGGGTCGACCAGACACGAAGACTTGGCGATCAAAGATACAGTCAGAGATAGACTTACCTACATATGCAACGAGGACGACCGGTTTCTCCTTGGTTGCCTCCGTTTGTCGCCCCGGGCCAATGGCGATGGCCCAGATTGGCCACCCGCACCCGCACGCACCTGATGCATCGAATAACCACATCACATGTCCCAACCCACCCGCTCATCATCACCAGATGACCTTGCAAGTTCCCAATCGCATCACTCAAGCGCCGAATCAGAACCGTGATCGGACCTCGGTGGTCATATGATGAAGGAAGGATCTTGGACTCGGAGTCCTCAAGGTGTCACTACATGCGCTCGCGAATATCCCTCAAACGGAGTCGGGGATTGCATTGGTACGGGTAGTAGTGGTGTCGTGGTTCGTCCTTGGCGTCTGCAGTCTCACACGTGTCCGTGGTGGGCCCCGGGCACTCCACCTTCTAATGTCTCCTGTGCGTATCTGGTCTGATGCAGTCTCGATTCGACCATGGTGAGCAGAACTCGCCGCTCGGTTCGAACTGATGTTTCTAGGCTTCGTTTTCATTCGTCCACTCAACGGGGCGGGTTGACATACTCGGTAGTAGGCTGCCTGGGGCTATTGGAAGGTGGTTCGGGTGGTCCAACCTGACTTGTGAGTTCGGAACCCATCACAGCTTACATGCAGTACGCCATCAGTGTAAACGAACATCCATGAGCACTATGGGAACCTTAATGTTACAGTTTATAGTTGGTTACATAATATATTCGCACACGGTATTGCTCGTTTGCAGGTGCCTGGCCATTTGCTGCAGACAAGAACCCTCCCCACTACCGTGGGGGTCGGGGAACGACATGACTATGGCGCAACAAGCAAGCATCGGTGATATAGTACATCCTTTAATGGACTCAGTAAGACGACTTGGCTAGTATGTAGCCATCTTCTGAGCTTCCTCCTCGAAGGTTTGCTCTCCGAGAATGGTGGAGGTGTCCACCTGCCATTCGAGAATAACCCAGTCCTGAGACGGGTGTCAATAAAATAAAGTGGTCATTCAATAGTGGTCAGAAATCACCGATGGATCTGCACGCTCCTCCAAGGCTTGGTCATTGACAATTTCAGAGGCATCATAGGCCCAGTCCAAGTCAGGGTACCAATTCTGAAAGTCTCATGAGAGTGAGTCTCCCACGTCAACAAATACATACCCAAGCTCTTTCAGAGGCGGGCATATTGTATGCAGATACAGCAAGATATAGTGGACGGTGGTGTTGGCTGCGGACAGAGGGTTAGCGTCGATTTCGTCACTCAGGTTCTGATAAGGGCTCAATTCAGCGGCACACGGTCCAACTTGAAACTCGCTTCCGATTACCACTGTGCCACTGGGACACGAATAGAACAGAATCTTTGCCGAGGCGAGCAGTGGCAGCCTTGAGGTAAACTGAATAATTATGTTCTTAGAAACAAACCTTCATCTCAATTCGTATGCCATTTGGAACGAAGGATTTCACTAAATCGCACTCAAGTGTTCATTTAAAACTATGCTTTAGCCAAATTCTGATATGATATCTGGTGCTCTTGCTGCACACTCAGGGTCACCATGGGCTACTGTACAGTTCCAGAAATGACACGACTACGACGCAACACGCAACACGCAACATCAAAGACAACGGTGATATAGTACATACTTTACTGGCCCCAGTAACAGAGGACTTGGTTACTATTTAGCCATCTTCTGGGCTCCTTCCTCAAAGGCTTGCTCTTCGAGAATTGTGGAGGCGACCTCTATCCAGTAGTCCCCACCATACCACGGCTGAGGTGTGTCAAGAAAGCAAACATTCAATAGTAGCAGGAACATACAAGAGTGGCAGAAATCATCGATGGATGAGAACGCTCCTCGAGAGCTTGCTCGTTGACAATGTCAGAGGCAGCATAGGGCCATGGGATGGGAGAAATTTCCCAAAACTGAAAGCCTCATGAGAGTGAAATTTGAATCTTCCACATCAACAGATACATACAGGAGGAGGTTGTTCGAAGATGGGCATTGTATGTGAATACGGCAGGAGATAGTAGACGGCGGTGGTGTCTGACGATCATTGGATCCATGAGCCTATGTTATATACCCCTTCGCGGAACAAACAAACAACCATTTGATGCAGTTTTCGGCGTTGCAGCACCTAATCGGATAACGATGAGTCACGCAAGAACATTTCATTGTTTCGTGTACTCGCACTGAATGAAGCTCTTTCGCCATGTTGTTTGGGGTACGCAAGGACTTGGCCAAAAAAGAAACCCAACGTTCCCTCTTGCGGTGTGGTACAAAGTGCAAATGAAGCCTTCCAGGGCAAGGAGGAGACGAAACGTACAACACGCGCTGCAGCACTGATTGGAGGATGGGCCAGTGAAGTAGAATCTAGAATAGCGTACCGTAACTGGCGTGGATAACACAAGCACCAAACTGGCACACACCGAACACGAAGTTTCAACGGTTTGAGTGGGGAATAGTCCTCCAAGGTCACTTCCAACGTGTGGACACGCACTACTGGCAGAGCCTACGGACAGAGGTCAGCGTCGATTTCGTCGCTCAGGCTGTGATAGGGACACTACTCGGCTCCCTCAAAGGTTCTGTGGCACTCAATTCACTGCGCACGCCGGTCCAAACTCGCTTCCGGTTATCAGTGTCTCTATGCTTGATGCCGTTGCTGATGGACACAAATAGAACAGAATCTTTGCCGAAGGGAGCAGCAGCGGCTTTGGGGTAAACCGAATAGTTTGGTTCTAGTGAGCCTATCCCCAACATAATCAATTTGTACAAGCTTGTAATAACGCAGCGTTCGCAGCTCACCTGATTTGGAATTGCGGACCAGGTAAGAATGCGATCAGAATTGTGCTCTACGAGGTGCATGGCTCAAACCCAGCCTCCTATCATGGTTTTCGCCCCGAGCGACCGTATAGTCCGAGCCAAGAAGAAATGTGAGTGGAAAATCGGGCTGTTTTTTAAGGAAAGTCAATCGTCGAAAGTTCGTCCCATGTCCCATCATCTCTTAACATCGTTGCGCTGACTCCCCTTCGGTCATGGTCATGTTGACTTGATTTATATTTCATACCATCCAGCGAAAAAGTAACAAGCCGCTGAACGCATCTCCATCGTGAAGTCTGTTGGGTCTGTCGTTAAGCTGGTTGTTCGCGACGAGTCTGCTGGATGGGTAGGGTGCGGAGAGGATCAAAAAAGCGTCGTATTGTTGTCTACGTGGTGGAACTGCTGAGCCAACTTCTTTCGTGGTTGCCATGGAGTCGACTTGGTGATTGGTCGGGCGCAGAGATCAACAAACGGATCAGACAGGGCAAAAAGCGAAGTTGGGGATTGGGAAGGACGGAATGATTATGTAAGCACTAGTGATGTTTTTCCTGCCATTGAAACTGACTCTCGTGTGACACAGATTGGCACTGCACCTGTTGCGAGCTAACTAGCGGCTAGAAATGATCGTCCCGAACGAGTAGGTTCATCGCGCACTTCTCGATACGCCCCACCCCACCTCAGCTGTTGGTTCGTCACGTCAAGTCTCCAGGTTCCCGTGCCTCGGCAACGAATAGTGTCGCTGGAAGTTGTAGGCGTTTCACATGCAACTGTCCTTCCTGAACCTGCGATTTAGTTTTTTCTGGAATGATGTGACCCCAGCTTGTGCTTGTTCGCTCGAGAGCCTACCGCAATATATCGAAGTTTTTTCGTTCGAAATGTCATTATTGCCTCGACTACGACCGGCAAGCCTTCATCTCAAGCCGCTCGCTTTCGGAAATTGTAGTTTTCATCATGATCAGTTCCGATGTTGACCGCTACTGCGACGATCATTTGTCTGAGCTGAAAACAAATATAAGAACGTACAAGCACTGGGAGGACCCTGGTACGCTGACGCCTTGCTGCCTTTCCGCTAAATCAGGAAAATCGATGCCATGGAGGGATAGAGCAGAAACGGTTCAAGTGCAAAACAGCTGCCTGGAGTAACGCCCCGCGTCAGACTTTTCCGCCTCGGTCGAATGCCCGTCGAGGATGCATCTTCGACGAAGTCGGTTTCCTCGCGTTCGAACGTGTCGTGGAGGACAAATCTCACCCCCTATGCGTTGTGCCTTCGCTCAACTCGAGCCTGTTGGGTTCGCCCATATTGCCCGAACGACACGTTTGAAAGAGTTACGTCCAAAAACGCCCTTGTATCGGGAAGTATATTGTTCGGAAATGACTGCGTGCGGAGGTGTCAGTATGATCAAGCCAGGATAGACGCAAATGCCAACCCAAAGCGAAGATCGTCATGGCCGCAACGCCGACCAAAGCCCATGCACCACGGACGGAACATCCCAGGCCCGTGACCATACCCCAGGCTGTAAGTTATAGAAGTCTTGATGTTGGATTCAGATTCGTGAGTGGAAAGAGAACCAGACATGAGGCCGTTCGGCGTCATATCTGCGCTGCCACCATCAGAACTTACGAGTGTCGTGCAATGCGGCATGGGAGAAAGACGAATATCTGTGAAAAGATCCTTGCCTGGACATCGCCGTGGGCAAATGTTGCACGCTCATATTGGTGTGGAGGACAACATCGTCTGTCTGAGAACGGCGGCGGTAGGGGAAGGAACCGCCCCGATTTCGACCTATACACCAATCTTGGTTGTAACAGTGGGGACCAACAACGCCACGCCACCCTCGTCAGCCCGACATTCAACTTCCGTCGCGCGGGCCCAACTCTGGGGAAGGCGCTACAGCGAGAGGCTCAGGGTGTCCGACGAGCGAAGAGGGACACGCTTCTTTGAACGCAGCACCACCGCGTCCACTAAGCGCGGAAATGGACTGACGGTGGTTGATCGGACTGAACCGTAAGCCTGGTGTTGACTTGCAGCGCACATTGCAACGACGGGGTCCGTCCCATCAACGCTTAGTAGTGAGTGAAGCGAGCGGCGAAATTCCCAGACCAGGCTGCGCACCTCTTTCTCGTGATCGTCGTCAGAGGCGTCCAGGTCAACTTCGAATCAGCGTCACCTTCCTGGTCGTGGAAGGCACTTGGGATTAAAATATTGATCGGGACAGGGGAAGAGACGTCCTATACACGTGAGAACTTCAGCCACCTGGTTTGCAGCGCTCCGGTTGGTTCGCCGAGTCACGCCGACTCCGTCTTGGTCCAAACCACTTTGCCACGGAAACCACGTTGCGGAGAAAGGCCCAAGCTATTTTGCCTTGTCACCTCAGGCAGCAGGAGACGTGTTTTCTCATACGACCATTGCAGTCATATTACTCGTCGGCTTTATGGCCGTATGGGTCCGGGTGAATGGACGAACGGCTGCGTTCAAGTTGGCGGGAGGATGGTTCACGTTCATCTCCGAGGTCTAGGCCGTGAGCACCGTGATTCCGAGCCATTGGACCCACTTTAAATTATACGGATCTTAGGACCTCACGTTCGTTGCGTTTTTGGGAACATCATCATAATCATATGACATATACCTATAGTGCGTGTTGCTCCGCCCGACATGTACGACCCGCACCGTGCGAACGCGGGCACGGGCATGAGCACGACTTACGATTCGCAGCTCGGGGATCGGACACGCGGGTCCACATTACATCCTCAATGCCTAGATCTGTGACTCAACTTCCAGGTTCTGTGTCGGCCATCACGCCAGACACGCGTTCCCGGCGGTAGCAAGGTAAGTACGTTTTGTATTACACCAAGTGACATACATACCGTGGGTCACCGTGATCAGCAGCTCCAAAATCTGCTGGAGTCTGGAGAGTCGAATTCAACTAAAATGGTTAGTTCAGGGTTTTTCCCATTTTGGAAACACAACAGCCAATCAGAGGTTCAGCAGGACAACAACTTGAACGGTCGTCTTTTGTCAACGTAACAGACTGTCTGCAGATGAAGTCAAAACGCGGACCGTCATCCGCAGTGCGCGTGTTCCAAACCAGTGCTGTTTGTGCCAGAGACCCGTGCCCAAGGTCGTTGTATGCGGAAGTTCAAGGTTCAGGGGGGTGGAACGGTTATTCTATTTCTTCCGGGTCGACCAGACACGAAAACTTGGCGATCAAAGATACAGTCAGAGATAGACTTACCTATGCAACGAGGACGACCGGTTTCTCCTTGGTTGCCTCCGTTTGTCGCCCCGGGCCAATGGCGATGGCCCAGATTGGCCACCCGCACCCGCACGCACCCGATGCATCGAATAACCACATCACATGTCCCAACCCACCCGCTCATCATCGCCAGATGACCTTGCAAGTTCCCAATCGCATCACTCAATCGCCGAATCAGAACCGCGATCGGACCTCGGTGGTCATATGATGAAGGAAGGATCTTGGACTCGGAGTCCTCAAGGTGTCACTACATGCGCTCGCGAATATCCCTCAAACTCACTACCTTTCCTTTCCTTTCCTTTTTTCCACTCCTTCCTCCTTTTCAGTAGGAGGATACGCCCGTGTTTTTTACCCGGTATGGCCCCTTGACACGTTGAGTAATTGGATGTCTGTTTCCAGGGGAGGTGGTGCCACTGGTGGGGTTCGGGAATGTGTCCCTGCGTCACCGTGATGTGGTCGCGCTCCTATGTGGGACACGGATCCACGTTAACAGCCGATTGTTGGATCGTCCCCGTCACCCACCCTATCATAATCATCCAAGCATTGCATCGGTCCATCAGGCCGCCCGGGATCTCACCTGCCACCCATAGTGCACACAGTCTGACTCCTGCAAGAGGCCGAGAGACTGCCGTTCGACATGCAGGGGGCCACCGAGCTCCACGACGTCCCATGTCCACGACTCAGCAAACCACGCACCAGATTTATCCCCGCAGTCCTGGCTCCAACGGAGAGCCTCTTTACCCTCTGCTTCGCTTCGCGACGATGTATGACGATGTCTGATGGGACGATAACGAGAGAACGATCGAGGCAAGATATCTATCCATCTCTTGGATGGCGCAATCTTCTTTCCTCCTCCAAGCCTTGCACTCCACCTATCCTATCCAGCAAGTGACAGCCTTCCGTTGTGCTCGCACTGGATTACCATACCTGGATAGACGTACCCGGGTGACAGGAACATGTGTACACTTGAAATGGATATAGGATGTGTCCTTGAAGACACGAGCGTGCAAACTCAATTTTGCATGTCAAAACGTTACCTTGCGCCCTTTGTGTCTGGGACAGGTGATGGATCCGAGCCGTCGGGTGTTTTCGTGATGCACAACGCTTTAAAAGGGTTTCTGGGAGATGGCAATCAACATATACATAACAATAATTGTGCGATGGGTATCTGGGTTGCACGAATGGAGATGGTCATGTTGATTGCCAAAGATGTGTAATACAGTACAGCAATGCTACAATTTGCAAAAGCCCAACTAGTAACTAACCCCATCGGTGGTCTTGGATGGGTATCAAATCGGATAGGAACGACCGACCTCTGTGACTCAGTCACACTCGCGCGCAACCCCCATGGGGAGTATCTCAAGCCCTCGTGTCCAAGCAGAGGGCCAGAATGTCACATGCCATACTTTCGTTTAAGGGCAGCCCATGAGAGAGCTGCCGTTCGATGGGAGGTGACGAATTGATTCATATCGTGTTCGGGGACACGATTGATGTCGAGTCGATTCCAATATCGACAGATGGTGTAGACGATATCGCTTGCGTCACGGTCTGAGCCGCGTCTGTGTGTATGGATTCGTTTGATCAGCCAAGCGAGGGCGCGGGCAAGCGGACGAGGACTGACATGGACCAAGCTTTCAGTTTGTCTCGGACAAACTCTGAGAGGGTCAAGAAGGGAATGCCCTTCATCTTCATGGTCGTGGATGTGTCTAGCCGTCGAGGACCATGCTCGCCGGCAGGTAGGATTTCGATCTGGGATACATGGATGACGACGCGCGCGCCACGAACAAGTGCGAGCTCACCTCAACAGCGGGTATGAAGCGACGGTAGGTAGCATGCAAGCTGTGCAGACGAGCGTTACAAGGGAGAGACGTGTCGAGAAGAATAGCCTCTACCGATTGCTCCATGGCGAATGCGTCGTGGTGAAATATTCGCTGTTTGCGACCGCTTGGCGGACGCGACGGAACGGGTGCGTGGGGCCACCCTCGACGATGCAAAAGATCTCCTGTAGACGGATGAGAAAGACGGCGCGAAAGCGAGGGAGAGACGGACGTCACAGCGGGGGCTGTCGGACATGACAGCGGTGAGTACGCTCCCGTGGAAGGCATGCGGGATGGCGTGCATGCTCAGGAGCTGGGAGAGGGCCATGGCGGCTTCGAGGAGTCTCCGGGTCTCTGAAGACATTGTGGGAGAGGGGGGAGGGGGAGGTGCAATGGGGGCCAGGCGCAAGGCATGGCAAAATAAAGCGTTTGGGAAGAGCGTAGGGGGAGAGGGAAATGTATTTTGATATGTAATTGGGTCCGCGAGGGACGAGTCTGATCCCGTTCGTCCTTGCCGAGATCGGATTTGTCCGATCACAGGATTTCGTCCGCTGCTGACAACGCGGGGCAGGAGCCAAATTAGGACCGGGGAACCCCCAATTACTTTTCGTCTTTTCCGCGACATTTTCGTGCCGATTTGTGGATGCAGACCTCCGTCCGCAATGTAATGTCCATCTCTCGCATCTCTCCCCGCTCCCTTGGCTTTGTCCGCCACCTCGCCTGGAATGCCTTCCTCAAGCCCAGCCCCGCACACCGACCCCCGTCCTCCCCGAGCGAGGAGGACGCCAAGGCTGCCATCCTCGAAAAGGTCATGAAAAGCAGGCTCCCCTCCGATCTCATGCTTCGCTGTAAGCCACCCACACTCTCCCGCGCGTTGACCCACAAACGTTCGTAATATGTTGCTAGGTACAATCATAGACGAACGAGGTCTGGCTTTTTTTCTCATCCGCTACACGCATCCACCTTGGCTCACAACGTAATCGCATCGCCCCAGGTGCGGTCAAGAGCATTTCCGGCCAGTTCAAAAGATCGGATTTATGCAATGAACACCGTTTGAACGTAAGTCTGTCAAGATACCATTGACTTGAAGACGTCATGCACCACCCCCGCTGACGTCTACTACCAAGCCTCGTGACCTCCGCAAAATAGACTCCCGCATACCAAACTTGGTCCCCACCATCCTTATCCGTAAAGAGGCCATTCTGGTCAGCTTCTAGCTCTTCATCTGACCAGGCGCTTGCTCATCTTCACTAGATCAATATATTACACATCAGGGCACTCGTCAAGGCCGATACCGTCGTGCTCTTCGATACTTACGGATCAAATGACTCCAGGCTTCACTCCGTATTTCTATATCACCTCGAGGTACGGCGTCAGTGCGGCGAACGATCCCTTTAGTAGCCTGACTTCTCCACAGCACAATCTCAAGGCCCGTGGTAGCGGTGCTCCTTACGAATTCAGGTCGGTTAATAACTTGCTAGCCTACAACGTTGTCCAATCTTTAATATCTATCAGGGCGATAGAGTCCATTCTTCTCTCCGTTCTAAGCGCACTCGAGGCCGAAATGGTCTTCATCCGGAACCTCGTCGGGGGACTCTTGGCTGAGCTTGAAGACGACATTAACCACGATAAATTCAAACGACTCCTTCATTACTCGAGACGCCTCGCTGCTTTCAAAAATCGCGCGACCTTGGTATGACTCGTTGATGATATCTCCTATTCCGGCTTCATCGTCCTATCTAGGTCCAGGAAGCCCTAGAGGAAGTTCTCGAACAGGGTTGGTCTTGATCATCGTCGATGCCAAATCCCTAATATTACGTACAGATGAGGACTTGAATGCGATGTATCTTACGGATAAGAAGAATGGTTCTCCTCGTGATATGCACGAGCATGACGAACTAGAGGTGTTACTAGAATTCTTTTCCAAGCAAGTCGAAGAAATAGTTAACGAGGCCGAAAGTATCGAGGTGTGTTACACTGGCAAGGCTGATTCCGAGTCTCAACTCATCGACATTACAAAGACCAATGTCCAATCCACCCAGGAAATTGTCGAACTCATTTTAGACTCAAATCGCAACGCACTACTGGCTTTGGACCTTAAAGTTTGGCTATTTCGCTCGCCAAAACAGTCAGTGTACTTAAAATATATTAGGTCTCTATTGGAACCATGGGCCTTGGATCGGGAGCACTCGTTGCTGGGCTGTTCGGAATGAACGTATGTGAACGCCATCCGCCACTTACCTTTCTGTTTCGGGCTAATCGACTCAATATCAAATTTGTAAAGTTACAAAGCCACATGGAGCATATGCCTTACGCATTCGCCGTGATGTCAGTGGGCTCATCCGCTATCGCGGCGCTGGTTGCCTGGTCAGGTCTCTGGAGGTGAGAAGCTGCTTATCTATAACCCCCGTGCCATCCTTCTCATGTCCACTTGCGCCCCACAGACTCGCCAAGATACGCAAAGTCGGCTTGACGAACCCACATACGAGCAAGCGTGGCACCACCGATCCCAAACCGCGCACACCATGGATACCCTTACCCTTGCGCCGCCGAAATCCCGACGGATGGTCGTGAGAATGGCTCGCGACTTGCCGACGGCTGTTGTATCCAAATCTTGATTTTGCCCCCACTCCTTATCGCGGTTTTCCATGCCACTTCTCCTAGGCTCCAGCTCTTCTACTACGCACCGTAGAATCAGGATCAATGCGACCGGGTGTAATTTGTCTTGGTACCGACTACTCCTCGCATCTCCGTGCATTTTACAAAATAGACATCATTATTTTTCATTCCCAGATCTCCTGTCAATTCAAAAGTGCAGAGTTCCAGGATCGTTCGGAATACGCCGATACTGATCTTGTGTCAGGGACTCGTTTACCTGAGAGAGTGCGCGAGCAACGATGAGACAAACGGACATCTCCGTCTGGCGGTAGCGGCGCAGTCTCCAGCACAGCGAATGCCGACTGAATTGGTTGCCAAAGTTTCAAGAACAAGGTTGTGTAATTGTCAATACAACAGTTGTTCTTACACGAACGAGCCAACATTGCTATGGGGGTGCAACATGGACGCTGATGGACACGGATTACAGCGCTGCCTAACCCTAACCACACTCCAGACACCCGTCGGAAGGGCATGATAGGTGGGTCAACTTGGTCTGAAACTTTCGCTAGCATTCAACGATCCTCAAACATCCGTGCGATTCAGGTTGAAGATCTGAAAAATAGGGAGAAGCATTGATGCTTACTATCGTACCTTGTGGTTCATGTGCTCTCTGACTGAATTCTCAACTTTCTAACGTCCATCGACAAGGCACCACGAACTTTCCACGCCACAATTGACACCTACTACGAACGTGACGCACCGTCGATCTCAAAAACAACATCTCGAAGAACCGGGTAACGAGCGGAACAAACACGGCACATTCCGAGGGCAAAATGCATATGGCCTCGCTTGGTTCAGTGCGAACGCCAAAACGCGGTCGTACGGGCATGAGTCTGAGGGGACACAGCGGACATCTCCGTCAGTTCCGTCGTACCTTCGCTGCGGAACCAAAAAGATCGAATTCCGATATGTCTCCGAAACCATCGCATCGCCTCCCCGTCACGTATTGTATGTCCATTCTGGCGTTGAAGTTCGGGAATGCGATCATGTCGTACGGTCTGATGCAATGAACGGGTTTTTCTCGTCGCATAGCCAAACGCTCGCTCAGGGGATGGAGATCGCCGGTGACGAGGTGATACGGCTGACGACACGCTCGTCCGATCGCGATCGTACGGTTACAATGATGACGAAGCTGTCCGCACGCCGACAACGTGTTCGTCGTAACCTGTAGACGAAAAAAAAGAGGGTTGGACGAGCCAGTTGAATCGTGCCCGTGCGAGATCGTGCGTCGTGCCAACGTTCTTTTTCGGGGGGGAGGTTACAATCCACGGCTCCGAATCCTTATCGACCCGGCGGCTTCTTTTACCTTTCCGCAAGATTCCTATCTCGACGTACTTGTGGCACGACAAAAGCAGGGGACATTGAGAACGAGCAAGGGATCAAATATTATAAAAGAGAACCTTGCGAGACGAGGGGGCTCAGCTCCCGAACGGAATTTGAAAACAGGGAACAAGCGTGGGTAGAGGTGATAACGAACACAGCGACTACTTATTGTAGCCCAATCATTGGATTTGTTCGATCGACGATTGTACAGATACAGACGCATGAGCTAAGGTAGCGTATTAAACGTATGCACATACCCCAGCAATCCGACCATGAGAAGTGTAGCATCCACGAAACAAACGCGGCACAAAACGACGCGACACGAACGTGGATGGTGCTTTACCTAGATTTTTCGAAAGATACCGAGTAAGGGAGAAAGGGGAGGTCGATAAGTTACATCAAGGTATAGAAATAGATGCCCATGCCCATGCATGCCCTGCATGTCCAGGATCAGTAGATCAACACGTGGTTCGCGTGTGTATCATTGTGCGAGCAGTGCACTATTCCGAGAGGTGGACCATTGTTTCCCTTCCGGATCTACAGGCACGTCATGACATGCTGTGGACTAGAGATAGCGCACAGCACACTGAACTGCGACCCGTCCCAATCGGGAAAAGGCGTATCAAACGGAACAGAATACGAAACAGGAAGGTTAAAGAGAAAGAGACAGAAAGAACAGTCCAAGTCCAAGGGGACCCACGGCCCACATCTCAGTCTCGTTGTGGTGGTGGCATATCCGGGATCAGATAGTGCACAGGACGTCCGTCCGCAAAGCTCGCCTTGTGTACCAAATCCGATGGCGTCCCGTACGCCCCCGTTCCCAACCCTGTTCCGTGTGATTGTGAAGACTCGGCACCCGCCGTGAACGTAGACACCGAGTCTGTGTTCTTGTCTTCGAGCAATAACGAGGAATCATACTGTGGGACTGGTTTTCGAGATGTACGCCGTGCGGTCATGGAAACGGCACCGGCTGAAATAGAGCGGTTGACGGACGTGGGAGTTACAGGTGTGAGAGGATACTCTTCTTGGGGTTGGGTGGTCGTGGGCAAGTGAGGAAGGCGGGAAAGGGCCGGGGAGGGTAGGGTGGGCATCGAGAGACGCTCGCTGCGGCGTCGGTTGGAGATTTCCATCGAGGATCGGATTCGCTGCGCTTGTTGTTCGAGGCTTTGACGGGTTATGTGGAGAGAGGGGACACGGGACCGGGAGTTTTCGCTGGCGACGACAGTGGGGGTTTGGATAGAGTACGTCGAGGCACGGCGGTCGTAAGCGACGGGTGTGTTCAGGGCGTCAAAGGGGCTCATTCCGGAGGAAGAAGCAGGGGAAACAAGTTTTTCCTCGCTCACGACGACGACGTCCTCGTCAGAATCACCAGGGGTGGTCGTCGCAGACGCGTTCCCACCCGCAACATCTTGAAGTATGGCTCCCGTCGACTCTGAATGGGCATGGAAATGGTTATCGGCGGGTCGAGCCCCACTCCCTCCGGGTTGAACGCTTGAGTTGGTGGAATAGAGCGATCCCCACTTTCGGTCCTTGCTTCCACCCCCTCCAGCGAGCGATCTTTTTCGTCTTCGTGATCGCAAGAATATCCCTGCGATGGCTGCCAGGGCAGCACCGACAACGCCACCAACGACACCCACCGCAATGCTGACCACATTTGTTTTTGACGCTGCGGAGGCGGCACTGGCGCTAGGGGACGCCGCGGATGAACCCTGCGGCGATGCAGCGGTCAAACAGGTGACATCCGTTCCATTAGATATGAAGAACGGCGTAGAGTCGTTGCTAACAGTCGGCGCGGAGAGTGCGAGGCCCTGGATCTCGTACCAACCCTGGGTGAGATTGACAGAGGGCCATGTCCAAGACAGTGCAGAGGTATTGGTATACACCAGCTGTTGCTGGATCGTGGTATTGACAGTGCTTTGCCTCGCCTTGACGCGAAACAAGGCGGCTTGATCTTGGGACACGCCGATATTGGTAATCGACAGCGATAATTCAACCTCTTCTCCGCTGTATTTCCATGAAATTAAGCCCGAGGTGCACGTTGTCAAGTTCTGAACGGTAAAGTTGAGACTCCCTGGAGAAGATGAAGGCTGAGGCGTGGCTGTAGAAGTCCCAGATGATGATGATGATGATGATGATGATGATGGATGCGAAGCTAGAGTTCCGGGTGACGCGACGATGGGTACAATGGGGTGTTTGACGACATGGACAAAGCCAAAGGTGAGACGCCTGAAGACGAAGGAAAATAGGACTCACTGCTGGGCGTCGAAGACGTCGTTGTTGTCTTGTGCGTCGTCGATGTTGACGAGGACGTTTGTATGGGTCCCTGACGTGCCTCATGTAGGCGAGCAGGCGCTGTGGCTCCGATCAACGTGGCGAGACAAACGCAAACCAGTAGAAACGAGGCTTGGAGTAACGTCATGTCGTCTCCTGAGAACAGGCCATATTATATTCTGTCAGTACTCCACACAGAACGAGAAAAGAAAAGAGAAGTAATGCGTCAATTTACCAGAGTACTCGTTCGACAGGTCAGGCGCAGCAGCCCGTCCTTCAGGACCTGTGAGCTCAGGGAAGCGCTATATGACGGAGAGAGGCTCGGTCTGGACAGGCAAACTGGCAGGGTGGAGGCTTGAGAGAGAATGTGCCAGTGCACAGCACTGGCCAGGGACGGCCTGTTGTTGCTTTACAACAATAACCATTTGTGAGTCCGTTCACCACGTGTGCATGACGACCGATCGTCCATTTCGGAGAACCCGAGATAACTCGTGTATACACTTGATTAATGCATTGACGATCACCGATAATTCTACGGTCCAACGAACATGATAAGATGCGACTATACAGTGTTGGCTAAGCCGGTTTACCTGTGTACACTAGATTGAGGAGAGGGAGATAAGCTTTACAGGAACCTGGATCCCATGCCAACCATAGCAGTTACGATATAGTGTAACTGAGAGTCAGGACTGCTGCCTGGTTCAATGGTCTAGTGGTTATGATTTCTGTCTTACACACAGAAGGTCCTGAGTTCGACCCTCAGTTGAACCATCATTTTTTTTATCTTCCATCTGGCCCTTTACTAAATTGAAGTAATGCTGGCAGAAATATCTCCTTGCCAGTTGTTGTCAAGATCAAGGCTTAATGGTATTGATCTTCCACCTGATGCGTTTTACTTGATGTGTTCTACTAGTACTTATGAGGAAGTATCGAGGTACCGTCCGTCTGTTCCTCAATTTTCGGACCAAAATTCATTCTCCCGGAACGCAGCATACTGCGGTAATTACCATATAGAATGGCACATCAGGCTCTTTCTATCCATTTATCCGTTTATCTTTATCAAGATACATGAGCAACATAAACCCTCATTTATCTCCCCCCCCTCCTCTTTCCACGGGAAAACTCAAAACAACCTTGTGAACTATTCGTCCGTATCCGGCAAAAAGGTGGTTTGGAGCGATCACGCGCCGCCGACTGTTTCAGACAGATCATTAGGTCATGGCACAACCTTGAGCTAATCCAATGAATGACTAGCTAAAGACGATTCAGACTTGAAACGTTGAAGCTCCGGCCGACGTACACAGCCCGAGGTCGTCAGCTGACTCGTGACAGTAAAAATTAGGAGAAGGGGAGGAGAGGGGGACTAGTAAATAGGTGCCCAGATCGTGACCAGATCTCGAAGGTGTGAAACTCTTGAGTTTTGATATTTCAAATTGCAGCGTCGGGTGGTGCCGCAGTACATGCGCTGGCGCCCGCTCGTTGGCGGATCACGTTTCCCTACGGTCGTGGTCTGAATTTAGATCAAAGATATAAGGAGAAAAAGGGGTGGGTCATGTGCATGATCCATTGACGGCGAGGCATGGTCCACGGGCGGGTGACTCGTTGTATTCCGGCGGTGTTTGTGTGAGTAAACCCGGGCCCATATGTGCTCAAAACTGCGCAATGGATTCGTTTTACAGGCGAGTCACCGGGGATAAGGACATGGTTGCGGGACGATAAGATCGCGGGAGGCTCTGCGGAGGACGTGTTGGGAGGAGAGCCGCCGCAACTCGCACCCGATATTTGCGATATTTTTGTTATCATCTATCATCTTTCCTCTCCCATATCATGGAGCACCTCACCATCGCTTATTAAATCAGTACACACGCGTCAAGCTCGTACTTTTCAAGTGGTGTATAAATATCTGATTTCTCTCCTCCAAGATTTTCCGGCAGCTCAAATGGGGGTGAAGAGGAGATGTGTTTAAAATACCAGCCAGTCGTGCTCAAGCTCAAGGCCGGACCTGATTTGTCTCGAGAGAAGCATTGATTTAGGGATTGTAGATAGTGTAGGGATATCATCGTGAGGTAGTGCAAAATGAACATTAGATGTAGCAGCAGGAAGGCGCGTGTAGGCCTGCACAGGACTGCGGGCATCCAAGAAAGACAGCATGAGGGGGAAAAACAAAAATGGTCATTGCAACTCGTGAAAACAGCATCTTCGTCAGTCCAAGGCGCTCTATATCGCGCCCGAAGCGCTTTCCCGGAGCTCCTCTTCTACAGCTTTGCGACCTTCGTCCGTGAGAACGGGTATGCCGGAGCTGACGTCCCCGTCAAAGTATGTGGGTATAAATCTGAAAGCGATAACGCGTCAAACTCGTGGTCCAACATCCGGTCTAGGCATTCGCCCACTTACTCCTCGCCCTTTCGTTTCCGTTCGCTTGCCTCGTCACGTTGATTCTGCTCGAGTGCAAGCTTGTGCTTGGTCGCGTCCCCATACTCCTTGCTGAGGAGCTTGGTGGTGACGTTCTCCCACAACTTTCGACTTTCCTTGGGGAGCTGCTTCTCGAGGGGGCGCACAACCTTGGGGACGGTCTGTAGCTTTTCGAGGTCTACCAGCGTGTAGAGCTCTGCCGTCGACGACACAGACGCGCTGGAACCCGAAAGATTACGTCGCCATCGGATGCGATTTCGCCAACAACCATCGAAGAAGGCGACGACGCGAGATTGAGGGACATGTTTGACCTTTGTCCATTCCTCGTGTTCGGTCTCGTCTTCGTCATACGTGTGGATAACACCTTCGACGAGGAAATGGGCTCGCCCAAGCCATGACTGAGCCGCCCACGGTCACAACCAAATTAGGAACATTCCCCCGATCAAGCGATCAACGTACCTCCTCTTTGTACTCTATCACCGCACGATAACTTTCCTTACCCTTCCCGCCAGTACATGTGATAACCGTCGAATCCGCGACCGTGATGTAGAAACTCCCTCTCAAAATCCCGTTGACGCTCGCAATGGGGTGCGATATGTGGTATTGCTCGCCTTCTCCTGGACCACCGTTGATGTTGATATAAATCCCCTTGTTGTACGATCCTGGTATGACGCGCAGCGTTGTACCTGAGACCTTTGCAGAGATCTGGTCGATCCCCCGCATCTCAATAGAGCGAGCGGGACAGGCGGCGTAATAGGCGGATACGGGTGGATGGTGTGAAACTTGTTCGGTGATATACACCACACGGAGAGGATCGGTATCTGATCCACCTGCGGCGAGGGAGAGGCTAGACATGTGTCCAGCAAGGTCAGCATCGGAGACTTGCCGAGGCGAAGTAGGAGCAGTCGAGGGACTGGCTTTGGGCTTGGAAAGGAGACTAAGACCACTTCGAGTGCTTTTGGAGCTACGTTCACTTCGTCCACTCTTGATACTCAAGGTCTCTATTGGCAACGCAGTGGTCGATACCTGCGGGGAGGGTGTTTGTGTGGTATGTGTTCCGAGTATCGGGGGCTGCCTTGGATCAGAAGAATACCGCACAGGGGGAACGTCCCAATGTGCACGGAAGTGCTCTCCGAGGACTGAGTTGTATGGCTTGCACACTTTACCATGCTGCATGTACGAGTGTCAAATCACACGCTTATGTGATCGGATGACAGTAGTTACTTACAATGAACTTGAGGTCCTTGGTAAACGTAAACCGCACCGCAGCAAGCATGCGCTCAAAGGCATCATCTGAATCGTTAATGCTACGACGGGAGTCACATAAGCCGAATAGCACACAGCACCGAAGCACGACGTACGCTGCGAATAGATCTGGCCGGTCGAGGTAATGCCAATACTCCAAGTTTGGCAACGGCTCGAGCAAGGAAGCTGGAAGCGACAAGCGCCTACGTTCAACAGCGGTTAGTGGCTCGGTGGCTGAGCCGCTGATGGTTGGGCAGCACGCACATCGCAGCGATATCTTTCACACCGAGGCACTTCTTGACAAGTTGTAAAATCATCTTCAGCTTTCCGCCTTCCCCAGCATCACCTGACTCTTCTGGAACAGAGATGGGAGGACCGGGCGCATCCTCGTCAAGAACAAGAGCAGAGTCAGATGTTGGCGTGAGATCGTCCTTGCTGTCAGCCATGTCGTGCTTGGTGTGATCCTAAACTATGGTGCGGGTTAAAGGTAAAAAGAAATGATCAATGAAGGGGAAGAAAAAGTTTCCTGGCTGACGAGGGTCCCACAAGGGTGTGGTGCAAGACGCTTAGCCACACGTGCGCCAACGCACCGACGAAGTATGTACAAAACAGGTAACCCGAGCAAGCCAGTTGATGCGAGTTTCAATCATCTGTCAGTTGCCAATGCCACCAAGACCATGTGGCTCGAAGGTCGTTTAGACTAAGGTGTGTGGATTGCTCGACTCGGCACCTTGAATTTGTGGAGATCCTTACAGTCACTCTCCACACGGCGCCTCCCTGACGCGCATGATTGCGACAGAGTTGGTATATATGTCCTCGAATTGTCTCGTGTGTCTCTGGTCAAAGTCACAGTATCTGGGCACCCACTTCACGGTCAATCCTCGTTCCCGAACAAAATGTTTGTCCCGCCGAATCGAAGAACGGGATGGTAACGCACCAGCCTTTCCCATGAGTTCCCCGGTGCCCCGAGGCTGTCGGCAGGAGTATATGACAACCTTCATTATCAAAGATGAAACTCCGGGGTGACCCATCTGTTTCCATTGTGCCTTTGTGGCCAACGATGAGAACAATGCTCGCAACGAATTTCGTATGCCAATACTTTCTGCATTTTAGTGTCTTGTATCTACAAAGCACGTTTCAACTGCTGGGATTTCCTACCCAAAGACTGCCGTAGTTAGAGTCTGTTGGACCGACAACGAACAACTGGTCTTCTTCACCATCTACCAATGGTAACTTAGACTCGTGAGCATATGGTACTGCGACGATGTCCAAATTTGTACGAGCCCGGCACGTGAGATGGCGAGAGGCGTTGAGAGGCGGCGTGGCCCGGTACTACGACCACCTCAGACGGGCTGCCTTGTCCGTCCTCGGTTCTCTCCTCGCTCTTCAGTCTCATCGGCATCGATGGTGGAAGATAAATACATTGGGCTGGCCCTCGCTGTCTCTAGCTCGATCGCCATCGGAACGAGTTTTATCATTACCAAGAAGGCGAGCCGCCAACCGGTTCGCGGTTTTCAAAGCTGATGCGTGCGTGTCCTAGGGTCTAACAGATGCCGGTGCACGAAACTCTTCATATGCCTCCGCCTCTGATGACTATGCCTATCTTCGGAATCCGACGTGGTGGGCTGGGATATCAACCTGTGGGCCCTTCCCCTTATGTTTCTAGTCAGACTTACATGGTGCTTGTGAGCAGTGATATTAGGCGAAAGTGAGTTTCTAGTCAAGATATTGTCATTCAATACTCATGCTAACATCCCAGTCGCAAATTTTGCTGCCTACACGTTTGCGCCACCAATATTGGTAACGCCATTGGGCGCATTGAGTGTTCTTATTGGGTTGGTTTCTTTGATTCAGTAGCACTGTCAAAGTTGACACCACACAGTGCAGTGCTCGCATCCTTCCTGTTGAATGAGGAACTAGGTCACCTTGGTCGAACGGGATGCGCGTTATGCCTAATCGGCTCCCTCATCATCGTCCTGCATGCACCACCAGACAAGGAGATTGAAACAGTCGACGAAATCCTTCACTATGCTATACAGCCTGGTAGGTGGACTTTAGGATCAATGGCAGTGTGCTGATTTGGTGCAGGCTTTATGTTGTACTGCCTTACCGTTTTCATCTTTTCGCTGGTCATGATTTTCAACGTTGTACCTCGCTACGGCCGCACAAGCCCTCTGGTTTACATCTCCATATGTTCTTTGGTCGGGTCCGTCTCTGTCATGGCGATCAAGGGATTCGGCGTCGCTGTCAAACTCACCATGGGTGGAAATAACCAATTTACACATCCAAGCACATACGTGTTCGGCATAGTTGTGGTGAGCTGCATATTGGTGCAGATGAACTACTTCAACAAGGCTCTCGACACGTTCTCCACGAACGTGTACGTCCATCCAGCCCATACTCCCTTGACGATCTTTACTCACAGTCTTCTAGCGTGAACCCAATGTACTACGTGGGCTTTTCCACGGCAACGATCGTGGCATCCCTCATATTATTCCAAGGATTCAACACCACCGATGGTACTAATACGATGACGTTGCTCGCTGGGTTCATCGTGACCTTCCTCGGCGTCCATCTACTCAACCTCTCACGGAAACCCGACCTTCCAAAAGCGAATGGCCACTCGGCGCTCGAAGGCGGGTTGATGAACCCACGCATGAGCCTTCAAGGCCGGCCGTCGCTCGATGGCTGGGGAGGTACATCTGAGCTACGATCCGACGGTATCCCCCATTCGGCAGGCCACGGTCGCCGGAGTTCGCTATATCGCGCCCAAAGCAACACGTTGTTCGACGCGTTCGAGGAGGGGGGTGGTGTTGCCAGCATGCCATTATCACAACTCCGGGAGAGCGAAGAGGAGGAGGAGGTAGATGGCATGGAGAACGATAGCGATGTGGACGAACGGACGCGATTGCACTCCGAACGTCGTGTACGACCCAGCGTGTCTAGAAGTCATAGCAATTCCCCGGCGGCGCTGCAGGGCAGTGCGAGAGCGTCACCTCGGACGTCTTGAAACAGAAAAAGATGGCAGGGTCGATTGCTCCACGTACATACCATCCGAGACGGACTACAGCTACTTTAGATTTACATCTATACCCCACTTTGTGGGATTTACGTGCTCGTTTCTTCGAGTCCGCGCTCTCGGGCGTTTCCATCCCGAACAAGTGGTTAGCGACATCCGGAGTTGGTTGCGAAGATGACAGGTGACCTCAGTACCTGCAGAGGTGGTGAGACTAGGTGCACCGCAGCACTAGTGAATTGATAGTAAACGGGGTATCCCTACTCTCAGCGACCGGTGTCTTTCACCGCGTCCTCGCTACAAAGGGTCAACTTAGAAGCCCAAGGTAACTATGTAAAAACGCTGGGTATTTGTTGGGAAGGGTTGCGCTTTTGGAGCGAGTTCTGGACTGAGAACTAGGCCCTAACTAACCTTATCGAGGAGCATATTCCCTGGGGCACTATTTACCAGGAGGATGCACGTCACGCAGTGTGGTGTCCTGGTTGAGGGATGGGAGTCCCGAGATGACGAACCGTGCTTGGACTCTTGAATCCGTTGGTGAGCCCTCGATTGTATTTGGTGCGCGTGCGGGCAACTTATTGGCCAGACACCGAACCTCCAAAATGTGAGTTCGTCTCGCGGATGTGGCCTCGTAAGCAGATGGATTCCGTAAACAAAAGGGGCGTGGAGCTAGGAAGGGCGGGATACGGATCTTTTACAAATGCGGTTTCGGAAGCGTGTTGCATGTCCATATGGGTGGTCTTGTACTTCGCGAGTAATGCCAACGCCAGAAAGCGAACGTTTCAGAATTCTGGTCGTGTGCGCAGAAAATGAAATTATCCAAGGAAAACTGGGGACCTTGTCATGCTCGATCGACCGATTATGTGACTGTGTGTGCTGTGTCCGGATGTCCGAGGATTCTTCCTCTATCACCCGGGAAATCGCTATATCGAAAGCTCAGGGGCAAGGTTGAAACTCAGGGAGAGCTAGCACATACTACATGCTCGCACATATGCATCATGTTCCTCGTTTGAACGATCGGTTGAATGATCCAACTTGATAGGAACGATGCAGGGTCATTATTCTCACCACGCCCGTACTGGAAGATCGGCGGACGCAGCGAGAAAAGGAATGCGTGAGGGTGTCAGGCTCATCGGGAAGAGGATGGACGCACAGCTCAACGCAAAGGGGAGTCGTGACCACGATTGTCGCACTTCAATAGACCTAAAACGCTGTTACAATACTCGTATCAGCAAGGGGCTCTGCGGCTGCGGAAAACATATGCTTAGCGTGTCTGGTCACGAATGGAGTGGCGTCAGATAATGTTGTACAGGAAGCGAACGTGACTGAGACGGCACCGATGTGAGAAGTACGAGACCAGATGATCGATGTTGGCACCGGAGGCCGTGGGTTGCGCCTTTATGTAAGAATATAGGAGAATCGTTGATACTCGCGGCGACTCCGCCGACGAGAGAAGCATTCCATTAGTAAGTGTTACATTGTGGACGCGTACGATACGGCACAGTCGGTCATAATTCGTACGGTTGGGATGGCTGCCAACAAGCCGCGTTATGGAATATAAATATGCATAATCAGTGGGGATTTAAACGGGAAAGAGACGCACACACCATGCTCTGATAATTAATCGCGTTCAAGTTATCGGGTGCTTACTGTGAATGGAAATGCTGTTGGCGTAGTTCAGGCCCCGCTTCGGCATTCGGCGGCGTGGCTCGCGTTGCCACTAGCTGTGCCGTGTGTGACATTGTGGCAAAACTTTCCTTGTCCTTTTCGCCTTCGACGCAGTAAAAGGCTGCCGCTGTACCATCTTCTCCATCAATCGACCACGGGAAAGTTGGAGTAAGTAGCGGAGAGTGTTCTATGGCTATTTTTACCCTGCCGATAGCGAACAAGTGAGTGGTTAAAGCGCTATTCCCAAATTATGTGAAGAGCGTTGCAACTGGTCCAATATGTGCCGGGCAAGGTTCCGGATTGTTTTATCATCGCCGCCGCCACGTGCGAATTTAGACATTGGTCGGAACGCGGGTATGTGCGCGTCGTGCCGTGCCAGCACTGGCAAGCCTTGAGCAACGATCGTCTAGAAAGCACGTGGTGTTGTGCGATCTTTGATCGCGATCAGGGAACGTGCCAGTCTCCGCGGCGTTTGCCGAGTTCGTGGACAGCAGACGTCATATTGACCAACGTACCGCAACGCCCCGACCTCAGCCCTTGTGAGCTGCCACCATCTTACTGGAACATTTCGATAATCGTGTAATTAACATCGCTTGAGATGTGTCGGTGAATGTATACTTCGCATATGTTCAAGGGAACTGACTCGAGCAGCGAGAACGATTACAGTGCAATCGATTATCATGCATACGGCCGAGACCCCCAAGAAGCTATGCGTCATGAGGAGCGTGCGGCATCGGCGGGGATTTGTGCAGGAAACGCGAAGAGGCCCACAACTGTCTCAATTCACTCCTATGTATTACTGTTGCCGATCGCAGACCCGAGGTGTCTCACATTCAAACTCCAAGATCCCGGACATTGCCTTGTGGTTTCTTACTCCCGACCCGCGCTAGCCCCATAGAAGGTTCTTGCCGACCTCGTTTGATCGTACGACCATCTTTTCAAAGTTTCAAACGTTGACTAGATTAATGTCGTGTCCCCTATAGTTTCCCCGTTCCCTTGACGAGCGTGATTATCCCGGTCCGTCCCGCGTCCTTACACGTGAAGCAAGGCAACAATTGCCTTTCAGTTATATTTGATGGGATGGTTGGTTCTATTAAGTGCCATCTGCAGAGCCTTTCCATCTGACCAAATAGTCTGGACAGACTCAGCGCTAAGGGATGGGGTTTGCTAGGTGAGCAATCCTCTCCACTGCATCAGCCATTCCTGACTAAAGTTTTTTACACTCTGCTTCATCACAGATACCTTCAAGATACCCAGGTGAGTCTCTACGTGTCGCGCCTCCACATATTCATGGGCTGGACTGCTGCCCATAGACCCCCGAGTGGAAGAAAGCTTACATGTAATGAGTATACTGCGGTCTTGTTCAAATATCCCTACACTGACATAACTTTCACCCCGTTGAACAGAGACTATCGCGGGCTGAAAGATCAGTTAAGAGTTGTACGTTCCTCAAGTCCCTTTAGGAATGCAGACGCAGATCATACCCACCATTCCGCTGCAAAAATCGAGGAAACATATGATGACTCCAAAGGTGAGGACGCCCTTGGGCACCGATTCTGTCGCTGAATATGAAATGCACTCGTTCTGAATCATTACAGAGGCGTACTTAGATCAAAGAAATGCATCGGCACGGATCACATACCTATGGGTTTCGGAAAGTGACCCTACAACGAAAGACACCACGGATCCGAGTGGCCATTGGGCTGTTTCCCCTACGAAACAGACGAGGAACGAGGAAAGTAAGCCATAAATACACCAACAACAGTCAAATTCTGGGGCTCACAATATATATCAGGGTCTTCCTTCAGTTTGGCCTTGGCCATTCTTCCACCTCGTGTGACCGGAACAGCAATAAATGCCCATTCTCAAGAAACGCTACTACCTTCTCCAGATTCCACCCTTTGCAAGGATCTAGGTATCTGTTTCCTCTGCTCGTTACGGAATAGCCGTATTTTAACCAGTCTTACAGGATCTTCCACAGCACTGCCCTTGCATACAATACCCTCCGATCTGCCTGCCATCCGTGCCAAGTTTTTCGACATGCTTGATACTGAACTAGACAAAGTAGAAACATTTTACGCAGAGAGAGAAAAAGAGATGCATGAGCGTGACAAGCAGCTGAAAAAGCAACTCAATGAACTTGGAATACACCGCGAAATATTTTATGTCGGTATTCTTTTTTGTGGATGCATGTGCGGCTGCTACTTATTGTGACCCCGTTAGATATCATCCGCGCGCTCGAAGGCTCAGAGTTGGACCAAGAGAATGTATCTTTCTGTCACACCTGCCCTTTCGTCGGTGATCCAGTGGTTCCCGCACCTCAACACGAAGCCCAAAAAGCGTCATCAACCCGGCCGGATGATCATCGACCCTCATGAGTATCTACACGCGAAAAGGCGACTCCGAAAGGCTGTCGTTGAACATTACCGGTACGTTAGAATAGTTATCTTCATTCGGAAATTGGCCGTTGAAGGTCAGGGAGAAGCGCGTGTCGCGCAATACTGCTATTTGGTTTTCCGTGGGGTGTCTTAGTTGCGAACAAGATGCTGATATCTGGCATGTGTTTATAGCGGCCTCGAAGTCTTGGAAAATTACAGAGTAAGCCTCTTTTTTACCTACGCGCATGTCTTGTGTGTTTACTGTTTTTTTTTTTTTTTTTTTTTTTTCCGGCTTGTGTCGTCGTTTAAATTTCCTCGATCGAATTTGTGATTGACCTTGGGCTATCATCCGTGTCGATCTTGGACCACGCCTATTATTTCCTTGCGGTTTGCACCAAGACTCTTAACCTTGCCGGCTTTCGCGAAGTGTTGGAGAAATATGGGAAGATTACCAAGATTCCTGTCCTAGACAGCTACATGAAGGAGAAGGTGAGCAATCACACTGGTCAGTGGTGTTGAAACCTTAATCACTGGATTCTCGTAGGTAGAACCTACCACTTTTGCATCTGGTGCCATGGTTAGCACCATGCGCGAGGAAATGGAACACCTTTTCGCGACGCGATTCGGTACGTTCCCTCTACGCCGGAGTACTGTGTGATTCATGTGTTTGAATCGCATGTCGCTGACATATGGACCTCCGTATCCAGAGCGCGGCGACAGAAGGAAAGCAAGAGACTGTCTTCGGGCTGTACCATCATCGAAGACGCACTATTTTAGCACACTCCGCTCTGGATTGTGGTTGGGTCTAGCGCTTCCTGCGATTGGTGGAGGTTCTTACCTATGTAGGAACCTCTTCTAAGGCTGTTCAATGGGATCTCCTGAACTTCATTGGTAGGTTTCCAGGAGCATACATGGGGATCGCTCCCATCATGGGATATCCTACTTTTTATTTACTCCATACTCGTCGTACCGGTACTGCTGGCGCTACTAATTGGCATCAATATCCTCGTATGGACGCGAAAAAGAATTAGCTACGCCTTTATCTTTGGTGCGTTACTCTCACCACATGGCGATCTGTTCGCTCTCTGACAATCTGCGCAGAACTAAACCCAAGATCGAGGCTCGATCATCATGAATACTTTGAAGTATGTATTATATGGCTACCACGCGCGACCTAATACTGATCGCGCACGAAAGCTTCCTTCCTTCCTCTTGTGTACCCTCGCCTACGCGTTTTGGTTCTCCTTGGCTCAAATTGGTCGCCCAATGCTTTGGCCCTTGATCTGGCTCGCTCTCACCCTCGTGGTTATGTTCAATCCCATCCGTGTAAGTCCTTCAGTCACCTGATCCAGGTTCTGACGCCAACTACCCCCGGACATCCAGAGGTTCATGCGGGGTACCGCTCGGTGGTGGACAATCAAGAACGTAGCTAAGCTTGGGGCGAGTGGGATATGGTCGGTCGAGGTTTGTCACCATCACGAGGCACTTTCTGGATCTGATTACATTCCAGTTCACGGATGTCTGGCTCGGGTATGATCTTCGACGTTTACTTCACCCAGACCGTCTCACCCTATTACTACAAGTGATCAGTTTTGCAGTCTTGTGTATTCGCTTTCCAACCTGTACTTCGTTGGCTGCTTCTATGCCCGCTTTGCCAATAGTGCCTCAGCTTATGACTTTCAGGTGCAAGATGCTTGGTCGACGTGCAGTGTGGCTCAGAATTGGGGATGGTATTATCTTCTCGGCATGCTGCCCTTCATGGTGCGTTTCATGCAGAGCCTGAGGCAGTACTGGGACTTGAAGTACCCCATCCAGCTGATTAATGTATGGTATTCATACCATCTCCATTTATTCTATGTGCTCATCTGGTTTAAATAGGCTGGGAAGTACGTGATGGCGATGATATGTCACCTCTGTTACTGTTACTGGAGACACCAAGGTTTGTCTGACTCGACGATGGTCGACACGTAACTAACGTCATCCCGAGGTGCCCCCTATGCCGGTAGAAGCTACATCCTCTGGTGCTTCACGGCGACTGTCAATTCGATATATGGGTGTGCTTGGGCAAGTCCCTCCGCCTCCGTATGTTTCCACAGCCATGACATACTCGTGTCTAGGACTTTTTGATGGACTGGTCTGTGTGTAAACCACGAGCTCGATATCCACTCCTTAGACCGCAGCTAGTCTACGAATCACAAATACCGGTACGTTTCATTGTCTGAACTCTTCAACGCCACTCATGATGTCCTAGTGCTACTACTTTGCTTTGGTACGATCGTGGACCTGTCTCCTCTCACATCTAACTCCAATTCCTCTTTGCAGGTGTCCAACTTATTCATTCGTTTCAATTGGCTGACATATATATCCCTCGGAGGAGCAAACCTCACTCTATCCTCGTTCATTGTTGCCCTGTTGGAGATGTTACGGAGGGTGCAGTGGAACTTTTGTACGCCATCTTCCCTTTTCCTCGCGAGCCACGACTTATGTTCGACGGTTTCAGATCGACTCGAGAACCAGCACCTTGATAATATGGATCAGTACCACGTCACACGCAAGGTGCCCCTGCCGTACAGGTTTGACGCGTACTCCAACGTGGAGGAAGCACACGGTTTACCATCCCACCCGGCCGAAAACCGACGTGTCTGTGCTGGATCGGTGTGCTTGCGCACCTCTTGAAGCCACCTGAATCGCACTGGCTGCACCACGAAAATACATACATATAGACGAACGTTAATCCTCGTAGGTCTAACAGCACGTGAAAGCCGCATGACGAGTATGTTCGAGTCGAAAAGATTTGCGCTGCGTGGTAGAGTCCGAGAGTATGCATAAACCATGATGTCAAAGAAATATTGCAAGGAATCGTTGAGGGACGGACATGCGACGTCTTCAAGTCGGTGCTTCACGGTGGACGCAGACGGTAGAGTCCACGTAGCATCCAGAAACTAGGATGCACGATCCATTCAAACTGGCCCCAGCTGGGGGAATCTTGGTGCGACCGGAATATGTGCCACGTCATGACGATCCTGCCAACCGCCTTTCCGAAAGACATTTCTCCGGTTACTTATGAAGAGATGATTCAGAGACCCACGCGTATCATCATCGTCAGTGTCACTCGCCACTAGACGTCCCCTGACCTTTTTTCGCACCACACGGGTGACCTGCATTCCGTCGAAGTGAATAGTAGGCAGATATTAGAGAACATCTTCCCCCTACAAACCGTCAAACCGATAGATTCGTGTGCCCCCATCCTAAAGCATCCTTGCGTCAAAGCAAAAGAAAATCCACCTCTAAACCAGATGCGGGCCACGCCCTCTTTTTCGTTTCTACGCTCTCTAAAATAGCCACGGGCCCACTGTCGCATCAGCCAATACAGAACGCACGACCAGATCACCAGACAAGAAAAGTACCACACACCTCTTCCACGAACGCCTTCCGGTTTGATCTGTAAACAACTCTGGTGGATCAAGTTGAGCGCCTTGACCCCGTCCCGCGCCCGTATGACACACGAGATGTTGATCTCGCTCGCCCCTTGACTGATCATCTCGATGTTGATATTACCTTGTGCGAGGGTTTGGAACATCCGACCCGACATCCCCACCAAGTTACACATTTGCTTCCCAACGAGCGAGAGGATCGCCATGTCCGTACGAACAGAGACCTGTTGGGACATCGTTCCGTCTAGGTCGGTGCACGAACGCAAGATCGGGCTCACCGATCCACTTTTTTGGAGTTCCGAGACTAATCGGTCCATTGTCTTCTGAGAGAGGTTGTCTTCTATGGCCATACCGACGTGCACCTCGCTCGTGCTGATCAAGTCGACGACGACGCCGAAACGGTCGAGTGTGCCAAAGATGCGCGCGAGGAACGCTCTTCCTGTTCGAATTCACGTTGAGAATCACGATGCGTTCCTTGATGGTGACCGCAGTGGGGAGACGTTTACTCTGATGTACATGCTCGGGGGACGCATAGGAGAGAGTCCGTGTCATCCCAGTTGCTGGGGAAGGTAGGCCTGGGTTAGATCCAGGGCAGACTTCATCCGGATCTGGATGAATGACCGTCCCTCCGCCCTTTGGGTTCTCTACATTCTTTATCCTGATAGGTATTTTTCGTCGAATGACCTAATGGGCATAGTAAAGACTAGCATCAGCCGAGACGCGGAGCAACACACGAACCTGTTCCATGGTAAACGGATGGACGACTTCACTCCCGTAATAGGTAAGTTCTGCCGCCTCGTCTGGGCATATTATTGGTATAAGACGTGCTGTGGGCACTTTTCGTGGATCGGCAGTGAATATCCCATCGACTTCTTTCCATATCTGAAGTTCAGAGGCTTCGAGGCCTACAGCGAGCAACGCAGAGAGGAGGTCCGTGTAGCCCCTACCAACCTGCCGTAGCAACGATCCCGGAACAGGACCAAAGAAACCTGGACAATTTTGTGGGAGACGTGCACATAAGGAGAATGATGCGTACCAGTGACGACAGGTACCCTCGGGGCACATTCTTTTATGCGTTCTCCGACCGCAGCAGCAACGTTGTCGTAAAAGGATTGATCCAGAGATCCCTCTTCATGGAAATCACTGTCATCTGAGATAGGGACGATATCTTCCAATGAGACATATTCGGCATCTATGCCCTGAAAGATAAATTTACCGGTGAGACCAATCCTAACCATTGAAACCATGGATAACCTACTTGATCTCGAATGATTGCCGTCATAAGCTTACATGCTAACCGCTCGCCAAAACCAATGATGCTATCTCGAGATCGAGGAGACACTTCATCGATCACCTGTGACCGATCGAACAAATGTAGACCGTAAGATCTAGACAGTGGCATGGATCATAATCGACCTCACTTGTGCTGCAAACAAGAATGCACGTAGCCAATTGCAATCACGATGTATTTCTGCTTCAATTTCTTGCAAAATTTCGGGGGTCTCGATGGAGTCTTTGGCTGCTGCTAAATGTTCGGAACGTATCAGGTCGACAGTAGCGCTGAACTCGGGCACATTTTGTACCGATTGAGAGCAACTTAAAGGAGTGAAGGAGAAGGCGATAGAAGTTGGGGATGAGCTGCGCGTTCGAGGCGAAGAGGCCTCGGAAGGTCGTCCAAACATGCCATTGGTAACAGGCGTCGTTGTTCCAGATCTGCTCTGTGTCTTGGCAGATGGCGGTTGTCTGGCCTCGGCGGAGGCCTTGAGCAAAAGGTTTGTCGTTCTGAATGCTTTGGTAGATCCTGAACGTGCTGAGCAGACGATGGCGACTTTGTATCGGTCAATGTAGTTCCTGTCGAAGGAGATCAGTTCATCGTTGTGCGGATAGGACGATGGGTGAGCTCACGAGACGATGTCCTTTGCAATCTGGACTGGAAACTTTCCAATGCTGGTACCTCCAAACTTTTGAACAAGCCATCGTGCGGAGGGATCGATGGTGTTCTGGTGCAGATTGGTAGGGGTCGAGGGTGGTGAAGTAGAAGGGGTAGAAGCTGAGCTGGAGGTTGATAAAGAGGCTTGATCGATGTCAGATTCCGACATGGCACGTCAGAACAAAAGAATTGGATTGGATTCGAAGGATTGGTTAGGTGGTAGATCTCCAGTACGGAAACAATTATTATATACATGACCTTTTCGAAGACTCGAGCTGTAAGTGGTTTCGACCAAGCTGTAAAGATTCTGACCAAGCTGTGAAGGTTTTGACCAAGCTGTAAAGGTTTTGCAATGGCTCGGGCGATCGACCCCCAGACACCGTAATTGCTACTCCACAAACACATGAAGTGGATCACGGTAATGACCTGGTTTCTAGCTTGCCTAGATCGATCCGTACGGTGGCCGGGCCCCGTTAATCTGAGGACAACTCAAAATGCCACAGGATCAGGCCCCCTGGAACCAGGAACCAGAAAGGGTTGCGCCCATCTCAAGGCGTAGACCAAAAGGGATGGTACCGCGGGGGCCTGAGCCTAGGCTTCGAGTCGCGTCTCGGAGCGACAGCATGATCGTCGTCAACCGTGCTGATCCATTGCCCCAGATAATCCAGATTCCATGTGACCGTGTCAATGACGACTTGCCGTAAGCGACAGTCGAGCAAAGTGGTGGGTGGACCAAACCTTCAACCAGTCCCTGAAGGTAGATTCCATGCCTTCCTTCCAACATGCATATTGTTCCATCGAAACTTTAAGGGTGAATCGTCATAAGCAGAGGTGGCAGATGGCGCTGGATGACGATGTCGCCAAGATGTCGATAGCTATCCGGCCAACAACGAACCCGCCCATCGAAATCACCAACCGCTTTCCGAAAGACATTTCTCCGGTCACTTATGAAGAGATGATTCAGAGACCCACGCATATAATCATCGTCAGTGTCACTCGCCACTAGACGTCCCTTGACCTTTTTTTCGCGCCATACGAGTGACCTGCATTCCGTCGAAGTGAATAGTAGGCAGATATTAGAGAACATCTTCCCCCTACAAACCGTCAAACCGATAGATTCGCGCGCCCCCATCCTAAAGCCTCCTTGCGTCAAAGCAAAAGAAAATCCACCTCTAAACCAGATGCGGGACACGTCCTCTTTTTCGTTTCTACACTCTCTAAAACAGCCACGGGCCCACTGTCGACCACACATCAGCCAATACAGAACGCACAACCAGACAACCAGACAAGAAAAGTACCACACACCTCTTCCACGAACGCCTTCCGGTTTGATCTGTAAACAACTCTGGTGGATCAAGTTGAGCGCCTTGACCGCGTCCCGCGCCCGTATGACACATGATATGTTGATCTCGCTTGCGCCTTGACTGATCATCTCGATGTTGATATTACCTTGTGCGAGGGTTTGGAACATTCGACCCGACATGCCCACCAAGTTACACATTTGTTTCCCAACGAGCGAGAGGATCGCCATGTCCGTACGAACAGAGACCTGTTGGGACATCGTTCCGTCAAAGTCGGTGCACGAACGCAAGATCAGGCTCACCGATCCACTTTTTTGGAGTTCCGAGACTAGTCTGTCCATGATTTTCCGAGAGAGGTTGTCTTCTATCGCCATACTGACGTGCACCTCGCTCGTACTGATCAAGTCGACGACGACGCCGAAACGGTCGAGTGTGCCAAAGATGCGCGCGAGGAAGCCGTGGGAAACGCTCTTCCTGTTCGAATTCACGTTGAGAATCACGATGCGTTCCTTGATGGTGACCGCAGTGGGGAGACGTTTACTCTGATGTACATTCTCCGGGGACGCATAGGAGAGAGTCTGTATCACCTTGGGTGCTGGGAAAGATAGGTCTGGGTCGGACTCGTGGGAGGCTTCATCCGGATCTGGATGAATGACCGTTCCTCCGCCCTTCGGGTTCTCTACATTCTTTATTCTGATAGGTATTTTTCGTCGAATGACCTAATGGGCATAGTAACGACTAGCATCGGCCGAGACGCGGAGCGACACACGAACCTGCTCCATGGTAAACGGATGGACGACTTCACTCCCGTAATAGGTAAGTTCTGCCGCCTCGTCTGGGCATATTACTGGTATAAGACGTGCTGTGGGCACTTTTCGTGGATCGGCAGTGAATATCCCATCGACTTCTTTCCATATCTGAAGTTCAGAGGCTTCGAGGCCTACAGCGAGCAACGCAGAAAGGAGGTCCGTGTAGCCCCTACCAACCTGCCGTAGCAACGATCCCGGAACAGGACCAAAGAAACCTGGACAATTTTGTGGGAGACGTGCACATAAGGAGAATGATGCGCACCAGTGACGACAGGCACCCTCGGGGCACATTCTTTTATGCGTTCTCCGACCGCAGCAGCAACGTTGTCGTAAAAGGATTGATCCAGAGATCCCTCTTCATGGAGATCACTGTCATCTGAGATAGGGACGATATCTTCCAATGAGACATATTCGGCATCTATGCCCTGAAAGATAAATTTACCGGTGAGACCAATCCTAACCATTGAAACCATGGATAACCTACTTGATCTCGAATGATTGCCGTCATAAGCTTACATGCTAACCGCTCGCCAAAACCAATGATGCTATCTCGAGATCGAGGAGACACTTCATCGATCACCTGTAACCGATCGAACAAATATGGACCGTGAGATCTAGAGAGTGGCGTGGATCATAATGACCTCACTTGTGCTGCAAACAAGAATGCACGAAGCCAATCGCAGTCACGATGTATTTCTGCTTCAATTTCTTGCAAAATTTCGGGGGTCTCGATGGAGTCTTTGGCTGCTGTTAAATGTTCGGAACGTATCAGGTCGACGGTAGCGCTGAACTCGGGCACATTTTGTACCGATTGAGAGCCACTCAAAGGGGTGAAGGAGAAGGCGATGGAAGTTGGGGATGAGCTGCGCGTTCGAGGTGAAGAGGCCTCGGAAAGTCGTCCAAACATGCCATTGGTAACAGGCGTCGTTGTTCCAGATCTGCTCTGTGTCTTGGCAGATGGCGGTTGTCTGGCCTCGGCGGAGGCCTTGAGCAAAAGGTTTGTCGTTCCGAGTGCTTTGGTAGATCCTGAACGTGCTGAGCAGACGATGGCGACTTTGTATCGATCAATGTAGTTCCTGTCGCAGGAGATCAGTTCATCGCTGTGCGGAGAGGGCGATGGGTGAGCTCACGAGACGATGTCCTTTGCAATCTGGACTGGAAACTTTCCAACGCTGGTACCTCCAAACTTTTGAACAAGCCATCGTGCGGAGGGATCGATGGTGTTCTGGTGCAGATTGGGAGGGGTTGAGGGCGGTGAAGTAGAAGGGGTAGAAGCCGAGCTGGAGGTTGATAAAGAGGCTTGATCGATGTCAGATTCCGACATGGCACGTCAGAACAAAATAAAAGGATTGGTTAGGTGATAATCTCCAGTACCGAAACGCTGTCCGACAATGACCTTTTTCGAAGTCTCGAGTTGTGGTTTTGGATTGACCAAGTAAAGGTTTTGCAATGACTTGGAATGACTCGGGCGACCGACCCCCAGACACCGTAATTGCTACTCCTCCGCAAGTACATGAAGTAGATCACTGTAGGCCGGGCCCCGTTAATCTGAGGACAACCCAAATTGCCACAAGATCAGGCCCAGGGCCTGGAACCAGGAACCAGCAGGGGTTGCGCCCATCTCAAGGCGTAGACCAAAACGGATGGTACCGAGAAACTGAAAGCTCGTCTTCCGCTACCACATTTGGTGCTGCAAAAACCGTCGTCAAAAACTCTACGTTTTCAGCTGCTCGACAGATACCCGTTCCAAGGACGACGATAGCAGTTGATGTGATCATGCGTGCCCCTGCCCCTGCTGATCCCACCCCACCGTGACCGAGTTCGAAGGGTCGGAGATTGTACTGCGCTTCCGCCGCCGCCGGACAGCCTGAATCATCGCGGGAAGATCGGTCGCTCTGGCAGGGTACCATGTCCCACTGTCTTAGTGTACACCAAGAACACAACCTTCAAGCCATACAACTACTAGAAAGCGCAAAGCACCCGAGAGAAATGCTTGCCGAATCGTTCCTGGAAGGGGTAGATAACGGGATCCACGCAATCGGGCCGGAACTCGCTGATAGATCGATGTGCCTTGGCGGGTGGCGAATACATAGTGACCGGAATGTCAGAAAAGGGAAGAACTCCAGGGGTGTCCTGAAACGCACTAGGCCATTTAGATACCCCCGTCGTTATTTCTCTGGAACGGGAGATGCGGCCGAGGTTGAGACAAGGGCAAGGGACTTGAGAATGGATGTGTGGTGCGCTCGCTGGTCGGATGCGAGCGCACACAGTGCTGTCCGAGGACGCGAAGAGGGCGGAAAGGTCCCGCAGCCCCACGAGGCAGCGTGCCTTGAATAATCCGCCTCGCACTCTGTGATGCCCAGGCACACCGGGCTCGGGTTTGGGGTGGGTTTTAGGTCCAGCACACACGGCCAGGTAGCGATGGCGCAGTGCTGGTAGCGATACTTAAACACGGTCCCAGACACATGTTGCCAAGCTGCGACAAGCCCTTGCCAAGCGCTGAGCCCTTTGACAGAAAACACTCGCTCAAATTGGCGTGCCTGGCCCCCGCCAACCACATTGCTGCCGATCCACTCCCCTCTCGTCCTACCACCATCATGCCTGCAGGAAGCAAAACCCAGCTCGACTACGACCCCCTAGACGAGCTCCTCAAACCACCCCCAAACGAGACCGAGGAGGACCGCGTCATCCGACTCGCCCAAGAGGCCGAGGCCAGAAGAATAAGCCATCAGATCGACGAGTCTATCAAGGCAGAACGCCAGCAGCAAAGGAAGAAAAGCGTCGTCAGGCTCCTCCTTCTCGGACAAAGCGAGTCAGGCATGTGTGTTCGCCGCATCCACACATTCCCTCCGCCCTAACCCATTCATGGTCCGCCCAGGCAAATCTACCACCCTCAGACGTCAGTCGCACACCAACCCCCCTCCCTCCACTGACCCTTCTCCGCAGACTTTCAGAGGCTATACACTCCTTCCGCGTTCCGCGAAGAGCGCATTCTATGGCGCGGTGTCATACAACTTAACATCGTTCGCTCCGTCCGCACCATCATGGACACTCTCTCAAGCACTCGTCTTCCCCCCATCGACAGTGGAGGCGAGGACAGCGAGGACGACGCCCCGCACATACCCCACGAAATCGACTTGCTTCGAATGCGTCTCACACCACTTCGACACATCGAAGCTCTCCTCATTGCGAAGCTCATCCCGCCAAGTGAGGACGACGCTGCGTCCTTTGTCGGAAGCGGTAGCTTCAGTGCATACCAGGCGCGGCGCAGCCCAAGTGTCGAGCGCTCATGGCGGACCCAGGAAGTGTTTGTTCGACCCGGCGCTACCTGGAAAGGCGCCCTCGCCAAAAGTTCTCGCAGAGAGGGCCGGCCCACATCGTTAGGAAATACAGGCATGGGCACGCGAGACGAAGCACAAGAGGTCCTTCACGGTTGTAGCGACGATATAATATCCCTCTGGAACAACAGGTTTGTCCGCGAGGTACTCCGGCGACGCAAGATAAGATTGGAAGAGCTTCCAGGATTGTAACGACCAAATTTACTTTCTGCGACGACTTTATACCAACACTTTTTCAGCTTCTTGAACGATGTAGATCGTGTCACGGCTCTCAATTACATCCCTTCCGATGGTAAGCCCCCCACGTGAGGCACCGTCGACGTTCTCATTTTCTTGTGAACAGACGATGTTTTGCGAGCTCGTCTAAAAACCGTCGGCGTTTCGGAATACAGATGTGAAATGGAGGCCGCTGCTGGCCGTGAGCAAGGTACCGAGTGGAGAATAGTCGACGTCGGGGGTTCTCGGTCGCAGGTGTGTGAGCTGCGGTCCTTGAGATACTTTAATCTAAAGAACTTTTTACTCTAGAGAGGTGGGATATCTCAATTTCGGCCCGACACCCTCACTCATTATCTCTCTTAGCGACATGGGTGCCTTTTTTTGATGATGGTGTGCCGTCATCCTGACGTCATACGTGCCCCTTTCTGATCGTGACGTTGCCTTAGTGGACGCTATCATATTCCTCGCTCCAATATCTGGATTCGATCAAGTTCTTGCAGAAGACCGAAATGTGAACAGATTGGTGAGGGCATTCGTGACCCTCGGAAGTGTATGATTCTAGATACTCTCTTAGGAGGACAGTGTCTTGCTATGGAAAGCCGTTTGTTCGAACAAGCTCCTAGCCAATGTTGATCTGGTCCTCTTCTTGAACAAATGCGACATCCTTGAATCCAAGCTCAACTCGGGCATTCGGTTGTCCAAATACGTTCGCAGTTATGGTGATCGCCCAAATGATATGGACACAGCATCAAAATGTTCGTCCAATCACTGTATTCCCGCCTGCGAACGACTAACCGGAACCCTCAGACTTTAGGAGCAAATTCAGCGCCATCCACAGAGAGTACTCTCCTCTACCTCGGAAATTTTATGGTTTCTGTACCTCTGTCACGGTAGGCAGTGCCTCCAAGAAGAAGTACCGTTGAGCTGAGATTCAATCCTTGTTAGGACACCACGACTACTGCCGGCATCCTTGCAAGCGGTGAGCTGTTTTCTCACAAATGGGAGTTGGGCGCATCCTTATTTGATCACAGTGCGAGACATGGTCGTCCGAAGACACCTCAAACAATCTAAACTCCTGTAGCACTTCCTCCCAGCCAAATCTATCGGTAAGGGTATGAGATACTACACCTACATCGTTCAGCTAATTGTTCCCTTTCCGTAGGCACCAGTTCCCTTGCCATAATATCTTACCAATCCAACACAGGACTCTGTTGTCGAAGCAATGTTATCGCCAGTTCTATTACTTACTGCTCACGTTGTTACGCCTGTCTCATGACTCAACACATGCCTTTTTCACGTCAACCCACTCGATCGGGGCCCTCTTTGATCGTATGTACGGCATCACGGGTTCACCATTTCGCCCTCACCTGTTCATCTCAGGTTTGCGCTCTCCCAACGTCTCCTTTGATCTGTTGCATTTTTCAACCATTGTCTTTTGTTTTCTCTCACTTTGGAAATGGATCTAGATGCATTCGCCTTTTTCTTTTCTCCTTCACCTCGTCGAACGATAAACGGAATCCTCTTTTTGCCTTCTGTTATCTCGTTGGTCATCTTTCCGCTCACGTTCCTGTTTCCTCTCACACGATCTTATCCCTCATGGTGGTGCTCCTGTTTGCTATTCCTGCTTGTAGTATTCTGTTTTGTATATTTGGCAAATACATCTACATGTAGGTCCGTCCACGCTGATCGCGACGACGGTGCGGTCCTGTCTACAGCGTGTTCCGCTGACCGTCAGAGGCATCGCTCGAGATGGGCGTTGCGCGGCGACCGGATCATTCGCCATGGGACCGCAAGCCGTTCGAGCACCGAGTCGTGGACGCACGCGCTGCATCGTCGTAGGCCCTTCGTAGCGTGGGGACCAAGACGAGAAGTACCCCGAAGGCGTGGGGCCAGCTTAGCATCCCGATGGACGGGTCGACCCCGCCACCCTGGGAACGTCTTATCACGGACGAGGGGAGGGGCGCGAGATCGTCGGTCGGTCGTACCAGAAAGAAAAAGGGAGTCCGTCCTCCGTCCTTTTATCCTCGGTCTTGTCCCGGATCGATGTAGAAGTAGATGGTCTCGCAAGGAATGAGAGGGTTCGCGTTTCGGTTTCGATTTCGATTTCGGCGTTGCCCGAAGGTGTGCGTGTGTGTGGGAGGTTCCAGGTGCTCCACGTCCATGGGTGAATTTACCGTCCGCGCGATCGGACGTCCATACATACGTGATGTGTCCGATGCGGCGTCTTGGACTGTTTGAGCGGGAAACAGCGATGGAGGTGAGTCGGCTCTCACCTAGGTGCTAGGTGGCGGCGAACGAAAGAGTCCGGATGCGTCGGGCGTCCCGTAGCATCCCCGTCCTTCGAGCTTCATCCTCACGCTTTCCACCCCAAACGAACGTGCCAGAGAGTGCCCAGACTCCAGAGCGCCACACAGGGGCGATGCATGCGCGCGCGGTCTTCAAAGGTCCAGGTTCCAGGGCAAACACCGGCAGTCTGCCAGGGGACTGTGCGTGCCAGTGGTACCCGCCGACATGAACGACGTGCCACAGCCTGAGGGCTAGACTGCCAGGTGCCCCTGCCACAGGTACGCGGTGCGCGGTGGCAGGTCGGAGGCTTTCTGCGAATTTCAATCGTGGTTTTGGTTCCGTTGCGGACAGCTCGGGCGCCCTCTGGCTGTGACACTGACAGACGTGCCTGGAGTCGTCGTCAGTACCGAGTACTGAGGTCGATCGCCAGTTTGAACAGGAGAAGAAGAAGGTTGTTTCAGGACGTCAGCGTTGGCTTCTGAACGCGGGAGAGATTCGGCACCGCCCGAGAAGTTGCTACTGGTTGAGCAGCTTGAGCATTCGGACTCGACGTGATGACTTCCCACCGAGTCTCCGGGAGATTCAGAGACTGCCACCGTCGGCAGGTTCCAGGTGTGACAGTCTGTGCCGGGGTGGCCCTTCAGTGCGTTTCGACATACACCGTTGGACTGTCGGGCGTTGTAGCTGAGGAGCGGGGTACGCGATCCCGAGTCCGCGACTTGCCGCCAAATACGTAATAACGCGTCACTTGCAAGCCGGAGACACGATGAGAGCACGCCGAGCGGGTTCTAACCAAGGTGCGTGGGCTCCCAAGTATGCTGAATCAAAGGTGGATGAAGGAGCGAAATTCCGGGATGCATGGGTATATACCAGCAGTGTGGCAGGGTATCATTACGTGGGATGTGTCCCGCTCGGAGGTACCTGGTCCACTGGTTTGCAGAAAGCACACATCTTCCGGTTCATCACGAATCACCATATGAGCTATTTAATACATCCGAACAAGAGATATATACGCACCAACTTCGCGGTCAAATAGGTAAAATAGTCGGTGCCGCATCGGAGAAACCAGGAAGCCAGTAACCCGTGGCATATGTGGTTAAGGCCAGGAACCACCTACCGTGTAGATTCGAAGGGCTCGGCAATCAGAACGACTGGCTTCTGATCTCAAGGTATGAAGTCTGGTTTTGGGAGACTGGATCTCGGCAGAGAAGCTCGTTCGCGACTCCGAGGACCAGCACGGGTGGATTGTATCGTTCTCTCCATCGTACAATCTCTCGATTTTTTTTCTCAGTGAAGGTGAAAGACTTTGTGTTGGGTACAAGTGGTCGCGCTCAGTCCAAGGCGTGGTGGTATTTCGTGAAGAGTCGCAATAGTCGGACTCGGCACTGCACGAAAAGGATTGCAGAATGAGTAGAGATGGACGGATGTTTCATACTACGAATGCATATACCACTGTTTGTTAGTGAGTCGGTGCTGCCGACACGACAGCCATCTGGGTGATCAAATTCCCCAACGTCATTCCGATCGCAAACATAAGTGGTGGTTCAACCCCTGCAACGCGTCACACACCAAATTCTAGCTGTTCCAGAATCGCCTCCAGTTTTCCGCTAGCACGAGCGAGCGTAGCTGACTGGGGAAGAGGAAAACTTGCCCTTGCGCCTGTTGATCGCCTCGTCTGTGTCCTAGGCGTAGGCATGGGAGTGGCGCATCCATCTTGGTTTGTGGATACCTTTGACACTCGATGACTTGCTGGTGTCGCTAGACACGATCTGATCTTCGTGTTATCAGAGCACCGCTACAGCGCGTTGCTGACTTGGTATGGATGCGAGCGCAACGTGGTGCATGGTATGCTGTCTGACGTAGAAAAGGGGCTCACTTTCTTGCGTCCCATTCCACAGAGAGCGCAGGTAAGTGCGCAAGTAGTCTTCCAGGGTCAGGCATTTGAATACTTGGAGATCGGAAGACAGTCGTTCTGTGATTGATCACTTGAGGGGGACTAGGGAGGACGAAAGACCCACCATTCATCACTACCACCACGAAGCCGTTCGCCATAATGCTTGGTGGGGCGACCGGAAAACACTGCTCCCTGCCTACTGCCCCACCCTGGGGGTATTGCCCATCACTTGCGGGTGAACTCACGCATCCCGTTGGCGCTAAACGGCTTGAAGGCGATCCCGGATTTCATTCCGAGCATCTCCATTGCCTGACAGTGGCTACTGTGACTATTGTTGTGACATGTGACTACCTTTCGTTGATGCTGACTACTAGCTCGGAGCGGAAAGCGGAACTATGTGGTACAGGCAATGTCGATTCCATGTGCACCTGCATCGATATCTTTCCCGTGCCACACCGACCGCACTGATCATTTATAAATACCACGGGCATAGATTCTCTTCCTCATTAGCCTCAATGGGCGCGATCGGAACAGCAAGGGTTGATACGTCCGAACGTCTCGCCCGCCTTAGGGCGTTGATGCAGCAACAGGACGTAAACGTGGGCGCTGTCGTGGTTCCCAGTGAGGACGAGCGTGAGTATAACCGTTCCTCCGACGTATCAGCGTTGACTAGGCTTGGTCCAGACTTTAGCGAATACCCCTCCGAGGCCGACAAACGACGAGCATTTATTTCCGGATTCAATGGCTCGGCAGGTGATTAGACAAAATTGATGGATCCGAGATAGGCACGAGGATCCGAGCTCATCGGTTGGTCCGTAGGATGTGCCATCGTTACCCTCAAGGGTGCCTTCCTCTTCATCGATGGTCGGTACTTCCTACAAGCTGAACAGCAGGTGGACGAGTGAGCAACGAACGTATCACCATATGTTATCCTCTCAATCCGATTTCGCAGGAACTGGACTTTGATGAAGCAAGGCTTGCCAGGTAACTAACTGTTATAGTCCAAGAGGATAGCCCGGGACTGACGTTCCACGAGATGTTCCCACTTGGCAGGAATTCCTCCCGAAGGTACGTGTCTGGTTCCGTCGTACCTTTTCAACTCGTAACACTGCCCAGAACCTCGAACAAGGTACAAGAATCGGGATTGATCCGACTCTGATTTTGGCCAGTACGTCGTTCACATTTTTGTCGGTCATGAACGTGGACCCATGCGAACAACAGCCGATGCTCAGGCGCTCAAAAAGTCTCTCGGAAAGTCTGAGTTGGTCCCTCTCTCGCAAAACCCTGTGGACATTGTATGGGGTTCTGAGCGCCCACAACGACCCAAAAAACCAGTCTTTGCTTTGGATGTCAAGTACTCAGGTTTGAATGCGTCATCTTCTTCGTCTTCCTTATGCACTGACCTCTATCAGGTGAAACTCTACGCAGTAAGCTCGACCGTGCACGACAAGAGTTGGCCAAGAACGACGCAGTTGGGTTGGCCGTCACGTTACTTGACGAGGTCGCGTGGCTATCCAACCTGCGAGGAACGGACATCGATTTTAACCCCGGTAGGCACCTTACCATATGCTTACTATTAGGGATAGGCTAAGACGCAGCAGTTTTTTTTGCATATGCGGTCGTGAAACACGATTTGGCTGTTCTGTTCATCGACAAGGCGCAGGTCGCTGGTGCTGCGATAACTCATCTTGGCCAGGATGTGGAGGTCAGGCCCTACGAAGCATTCCTCCCTTATCTAGAAGACCTCGTCGGGACAGGTTTGGTCAAGAAAGATCAGGTATAGTTCATACTAAGGGGTCCACGACCTGTCTGGTCAATGATCGATGATTTCTAGCCCGTATTACTCGGCAACAAGACGAATCTTGCAGTTGTCCATGCACTTGGTGAGGTGAGTTCATGTCACGTTCTGAACCAAATCAATACCTACGCGTTGAAAAGGAAAACGTGGTCATTGTGCCGTCGCCCGTGGCAGCCATGAAAGCAATCAAAAACAACACCGAGCTCGAAGGTTTCCGGCAATGTCACATACGTGATGGTGTTGCATTGGCTCGCTACTTCGCATGGCTCGAGGAACAGCTCCACAATGGGGTTGTCTTGAACGAAAGTCAGGGATCGGACAAGCTCGAAGAGTTTAGATCGTGCGTAATGAACTTTACACTGATCTGTTCTGATCCTTGGCAGTGAGCTTGACTTATTCCGTGGTTTGTCTTTCAACACTATTTCTTCCGCTGGCCCGAACGCAGGTCTGTTCTCGTATACATTCCGCACTGCGATCCTGATACCGATAACGTACTTTAGCTATCATTCACTACTCCCCGGATCCCGACGATTGTGCGATTATCGCAAAGGACCAGGTAGCCGTGTTGCACAATCATCGTCTTTCTATACTGACCTTACTATCAACAAGATCTATCTATGCGACTCTGGAGGTATGAGAAACCAAAAGAACGCGTAGAACGTGGCTCATAACTCGTCTTCCGGAATTTCCAGGTCAGTATTTCGACGGTACAACTGATGTTACTCGCACATGGGCAAGTACAGCGATTGTAAACCCAAATATCGATAACAGAGGCATGGTAACAGCACTTTGGAATACCGTCTGAAGAGGAGAAACGCGCATTTACCCGGGTTCTTCAAGGTCACATCGCTATCGATTGCGCTGTTTTTCCCACCGGGACGACTGGTAGGTTTTTGGGTCGACCCCTGTCGGCGGGCTGTTGACTCTTAGTTCGACAGGATACACAATGTGCGCGGATGCGTGCTTGTTCCGATTTGAAACGCTGACGATTCCATAGAGACTCATGGGCAAGAAGGGCTTTGTGGAAAGATGGTCTGGGTGAGCTATCGATAACTTTACTCATTGATACCATGACGCATTTAACTGCGACTCTCCAGATTATAGGTCTGCCCATCCCTGTACATGGCATATATTGAGCTCATGGCGCGGCTTGAATGCAGGCACGGCACCGGCCACGGTGTTGGCCACTACCTGAATGTACATGAAGGTATGTGCAGAAGTGCGAATGATATTAGTGCTCACCCTTACTTGAAAAGGCCCTCAGGGTATTGGCACACGCATCGGTAAGAACCTTGTGGTGCTTCCAACGAATTCGTAAACTGACCACGAAATCAGCATACAACAGTACGGCGTTGAAACCGGGAATGACATTGTCGAACGGTAAGGAAACGAGCCAACTATGTCGTGATCCCAAGTCGCCAGAACATTTACTTGCGCCTCGCAATAGAGCCGGGGTATTATGCCGACGGTAAATGGGGCATACGTATCGAGAGCGTGGTCATCGTTCGCGAAGTCGAGACGCCCAATAAGTTTGGAGATAACGAATACCTCGGCTTTGAGCGCGTCACCATGGTCGGTTTCACGTTTCGTTTGGTCGCGTTTGGGACGCTGATGGGCGCTTGTGGGAACAGTGTCCTATTCAGACGAGCTTGGTCGACTTGTCGCTCTTGGCGGCCGAGGAGAAGAAGTGGTTGAACGAGTACCATGCCGAGGTCGAGTCCAAGGTGGGGCCGTTGCTCGAGGGAAAGGACGCGCGTGCGCTGGCGTGGCTGAAGAGACAATGTCGTGCTATCTGAAGGCGTTAAGCGGTTTGGAGTTGTGTCGATCTAGGTACATGAATTGCTATCGAGGAATAACCTTGCCTTGCCATTACGCGCATCCGAAGCGATGAAGGTCCCAGGCCGTGGTGTCGGCACAGGGGACATCTTTTTGAAGGACGCTCAGTAGTGACGCATTCGTGGTATGTTCGAGATTTGTAAACATTGCCAGCATGGCGAAACACCAGATGTTATTTGGCCCAGCAACTTTGGGGAAAGTAGCCGATATGGCGAGCACGATGAAGGACGGTCTTGTCCTACGCACTTCTTTACGTTATTTCGATTTGCGATTAGCCGCGAGACCAAGTAATGGCGAGCATCATGGCCGATAGGGGCTAAATACACGAAAGCGGTAATTAGTATGTCACCTGACCGAGATACGGCGCGTTAGTACTTACCGCGTTCATTTACACCCCTTGGGAGAAGCTCTCCTTCCGTCAAAGTTCACCACCGTCATCTCGTGTTGTCCACCCAACTACTAAAGGGTACAGGAAAGGTCCACATCCAGGTCGGTACTACAATGGCGGTCCTCACGAGAATGACATGTCAACTCCACAGCCTGTTCCACAATCTTAGAGGATAAATAGCCCCAGTCCTCGAACCTCTCTGTTCGTTTAATTTCTCTTCATTCGCGCCTTGCCTAACATGTCTCATACTCACCAGGACGAGACCGTTGCTCGACCCAAACCCACTGCCGCAGCAAACGCGTTACGCGTAAACCAGCGTGAGCTCGCTAGTGAATCCACTCCAGCTAAAAAGAAGTACGGGCCAGACTTGGCTTACACGTCTGCTGTACAAACCTTTGAAGAAGTGCGAAGCGGCCTTGGAAGGGAGATGAATGGTCGTTGGTTGGGTGCGATGCCCGTCGATGCGTTCCTTGATAAATACGTCCCTGCCACCGAGGAGTCACTACCCGACCTATCCGCGGATCCATTCGGGGTGGTCCCCAGGGACGGAGTGGAGAGTGCCCGATATGACCCCTTTGTAAGTACTCGTTTCATCTCGGAAATACCAGTTTCGTGACAACGTCCGTCATCCAGATCGCTGCTATCGAAGGATGGATGCCTCACCTCCAGGTTGTAAACACAAGCAAGAGGGAAGACACGGCGAATAGTTTGAAGCTCAGGCCGGACATCTCGATCTACAATCGTGTCGAGGGCGCGGGACCCCCAGACAGGACGGATTTCTCGCGAATGGAACTTTGGGTGGAATTCAAAACGAATAACAATGGGGCTCCCTTCCAGGACCCTCGCGATGACACCGAGGAACAATGTCTTTTAGCAATCGAAAAAGGATCGTTCACGCCAGACACCGAAGAGGGAAACCTGACGCGTGGGCAACTGGCGCACTATGCGGGGGCTCAGCACAGCCTGCAGTTCCGCCACTTTTCGTTTTCCGTCCTCGTCCAAGGGGATCGTGCCCGGTTCCTGCGATGGGACCCTTCCGGCACGGTCGTGACCGCTGTGTTCAACTATCGCGAGAACCCAAGTTTAATGGCTGAATTTTTGTGGCGGTTCGACCATCTGTCTCGCAGGCAGCGCGGTCACGATGAATCGATCGAACTGGCAAACCTTCCACCCGAGGTCGACGCGCGCGTGAGGGAGAAGCTGGGGATCAAGGATAACAGCATTCCCTTGTACAAGTACGAGGTGCCCGGCTTGAACGCAATGGGTCATGGGTACGGACCGAGGCCGCCAACGCAAAACCGGTCGCTCGTTAGCCGGTGTACTCGCAGCTTACCCGTGGTTTGGATTCCGAGCGAGGACGTGAACAGCAGTACTGGGTCATGCGGCGAACTCGGTTCTCTGGGCGATCGCGACGCGGATCCGGGCCCTGGTGAAGACAAGGTCGTCGAGAAAGGGCCATGGTCAGAAGAGCGAATCATCTATATGAAAGACACCTGGAGATTCCTCTCGGACTCCCCCGACGTTGAAGTGATGCCCGAACACAAGATTTACGAAATACTTCATCGCCATGGCACCCCGAACATCCCGGAACATGTTGCTGGCGGGGACGTGGACGGCGGAAGGACGCAAACGCAAGAGTTGGTGGATGCCCCGTGGTTATGTGTGAGGCCGAGGATCTCGCCGTATCAACACTACCGGCTCGTGCATAGGATCGTAGGACGTCCTCTTTTCAAGTTCGATTGCACGAAACAGCTTGTCACAGCCGTCTTCGACTCACTCCAAGGTATGCCTACCCCGAGCTATACACAAACGGCACACTGACATATGCACACGCAGCTCACTCGCACCCCTTCAGTGTTGCAAAGATATTGCATCGCGATATCAGTGCGGGGAACATCATTTTGACGGATGAGGGCAAGGGTTTACTGATCGATTGGGAGTTGGCGAAGATGACAGTGGATGAGGGTGGCAGCAGGCGACCTGATCGCACGGTAAGCCGTCCGGCGCAATATTACTGTTCGTTCATGCATTGACGTGCAAACTCGATTAGGGAACATGGCAATTCATGTCCGCAAATCTCCTTCGGCACCCTGGCAAAGTGCACACACTTACGGACGATCTTGAGTCATTCTTGCACGTCTTGGGATGGATGACTTTACGCTACGTTTCTGCCTGTGACACTTATCTTCCTCATTATCGCGGCATCGACATGGACATGTTTGATCAACACTACAAGCCTTATGGATATAGTGACCAGGGTGGGCATCTCAAATCTTATGTCTTGCGTGGAGACTCGTATCCGTCGGATACATTCCAACCTCGAACACCCACTCCACTCTTTCATCTTCTTAGGCAGTTGAGTTCTCCCTTCAAATCGCTCTATGCTGTGCGCCGTCCGACAGCCGATGACCGAAGGAGGGTACAAGTCCGGCCCGACCCCACTAACAGGGTGCTTCATCGATTATGGGATACTATCGATCAGTATGATGAAGACATCGGGTACCTAGAGTCTCCGAGTTTCCTCATCAACGAGATCAAGAAGGCTTTGGACAAGGAGGTCTGGCCTACCGACGACAAGGCTGATAAAAATCTCCCCATTGCCTCCTCCAATGACACCCGTCGTCAGGCGCAGAACAAGATTAGTCAGCTTCAGAACACACACACTGTGTGGGAGAGGTCGAAAGGGCTGTCAAGGAACTCGAAGCGTTCGGCGAGTCCGACACCTGAGCCCAGTGCAAAACGTCGCCGTGGTACCCCCGCTGCGTCTGGATCTGGGGTTTGATCTGCCCCAATTGTTTTGTCCGTTTATGAATACATGCACTCTTCTCTTATATAGCACAGATCCAAGTTCTTTTGACCCTAACTATATTCTGTATATTGTTGTCTGCATGATTGAGCAATAATGTTTTTTCTGGACTTTGGATTTCGATGGAATGAATGAAGGTCTCGATGCATGAGTCAAAGTTGCTCGTGGCACATGTACAAACTGCAAGACTGCAACTTCAACAACGTCCACAACATGTCTCAACCCGCACGCCGCTAAGTCCTGGCAAAAGTATTCCCAAAGTTCCGTATCCCCGATACTGTTTGGCGTTTTTTCCATGATGGTCCAGCGAACTATACCAGGAGGTTGACGTGGTTGGCAGGTCCATTCGAACCGTCAGCGCCCTTTCCTTCCTCGTCACCTCCAACATCCGGCAGCAGGCTCGCTTCGCTTTCAAGTTCTAAGCAGCCGGGACCCGCGGCGTGACCAGCCTGAGGCCAGCGGGGTGCCCGGCGACTTCAGCAATCCATCGAGCTGGTAAGTTCATCTTCCAGTCACGAATGAAATGTGTCTCGGTGCCTTGGTCAGTTCGAGTCCGTCGTGAGACGGCCCCTTCAGAACTGATGATCTCCTCGAACCCGGTACCTGGGGGCATTGAGAAAGCGACACCCGTCAAAGGAATGAATCTGTGTCACACCATACGCGCACAAGGTAAAACAAACGCCTGACCCTATTCTAAGCTAGAGGGACCCAGAGCATAAGAAAGTGGCCAAGTTCGTGCACATACCCATCTGGATGTCCAATCCTAGTATCGAATGGCACTCGCGATCAACATCACATCAAATCCTCGATCGCAAGCTGTGGCTGATGTCTGTTCTCGACGCCGTCGTTCACGGGGTCGCTCCGTGAAATCATGTTCAGCGTCCCCTGCAACGCCTCCGGATCCCACTGCACCAACAACCAATTTAACAACCCGTTTGACACCATCAGCCTCCCCGCTCAACAATTTGCGCAGGGGGTGCTAAACTTCGTACGGTGGAATGCAAGCGTTTCGCTCCTGGCAGCGAGCGCCCCGACAAAGAGGGAGACATCCAGATAGGCATTGGCGAGACTGACCGTACACGTGCGGAGTGCTTGTCCATGCGTCACGCTCGCCTGGAGCGCCGTCTCTTGAGCATGGACCGTACTCCCACGCGTGTTAAGACGCGCGACTTCACCGTCGATTCATTGTAGGGCAGCCACGGCCCGTTGGATGCTTTGCTCGCATTCCCGTACGTTTTGTTCTACACTTGCGACCGTTCGTTCTGCATCTTCGATTTCTTCATTCAGGTCAAAGAAGTCGAAGACTTCCCCAAGACCTAATGTAAAGATATTCCGAACAACCTGGTCAACAGAACCTACGTTTGACATCCGCCACAAACAGCATGAAAAACAGAACGAAGACTGTACCCGAGCTGATTCCATACTATCGCGATTGCTCTCCGCAGACCGAATGGTCGCTCTGGCTTGTTGAATATGTGTTTCGGCCGTAGCCTTTTGCGTCGCGATCAACCTTGAAACGCATTAGGAGCTAGACAGATTCTGATATGATGTCAGACTGGTGCTTTGCTGCGCGCTTGCCTGGGGCACAAATACAGTTCCAGAAACGACACGGTTACACGACTACGACGCGACATCAAAGGATATAGTACATGCTTTACTGCTCTCGGTAGCAGAGGACTCGGCTACTATTTAGCCAACTTTTGGACGTCCTCAAAAGCTTGCTCTTCGAGAATTGCGGAGGCGCTCTTGCTCCAGTCGAGCCAACGCCACATCTGTGACGGGTGTCAACAGAGTAAACATTCAATAGTAGCAGAGACATACAGGATCGTCAGAAATCATCGATGGATTGGCACGCTCCAAGGCTTGCTCGTTGACAGCCTGAACGTCTGATGAGAGTGAATCTTCCGATGCCCATCAACAGATACGTACAGTAACTCTCTCGAAGGTGGGCATTGTATGCGGATATAGCAGAAGATAGACGGTGGTGTTGTCTGAGGACCGTTGAATTCATGAGATGTTCAGCCTTCGTTTTATACCCCTTCGTGGAACAAACAAACAACCACACTACAGTTTTCGGCGCTGCGGCGTAGTTGGAGTACTTTGCAGTGACCCTGGACTCGTTGGATAACGGTGGTCATAGGACGGGGTGCAATCAAGCCTAACAGAGGAAACGAACCCACGATACGCGGGCACGTCAGCGGATGTCTAGATTTCAAGGTAATCTACCGTAATTGCGTGGATAATAGGAGGACCAAACTGGCACGTACCGAACAAGAAGGGAAGTGGTATCGCCGCCATCCAGCACGGTTTGAGTGGGGGTGGGATAGCCCTCCAAGAAGACTACTTCCAACGCGTGGACACGCACTGCTGCGGTAGCGGAGTCTGCGGACAGAGGGTCGGTGTCGATTTCGCCATTCAGGCTCTGAATGGGTATTACCGAGTCGGCTGCCTCGAGGTTCCAAGCTCAATTCAACGCATCACGGGTCCCAACTCGCTTCCGGTTATCACTGGTTTCAAGTTCGCGCCGCTGGCAGGACACAGGATCTTATCCTTACAGCGGCTTCGAGAATAGTTACGTTCTAGCAAGGTTGTCCCTGAAAACGATCAATTTGTACCTTGTCATAATGCCACGGTGTCACCTGACTTGGAGTTGCGAGTCAGACAATGCGATCAGATTTGATTTGTGCTCTGAGTGTGCATGGCATAAAACCCTCCTCTCATGGCTTCCGTGGAGGCTGAGTTTGACAGAAGTTTAGTTTCGTGTTTATGTGGTGTGAAACTTGAAGTTCATGTGAGCGCTCTGTCTCGTCCTTAGTGTTAGTCTAGATGATAAGTTTCGAACTTTCAGTCTTGACGAAATGAGCTCGAAGGTACATACACAGTGACTGCAACTTGTACACTGGCCCACACGTAAGTGCCTAGACAAGACTTGGCGTTTCGGTGTGATTCAGATGGTGGCTTGAGCTTCCAGTACCAAGGAACAAAAAGACTAGTTTCTATTCTTGAAGCTTAGACGGGCAAACAAGTATGAAGAAAGCTTCGGGGGAGGAAGTTTTAGCCGCATAAAAATGAATCGCCCAATGAAAATGCGACACGCGACCAACCACTAGTACTCACTGGCACATAGTACAGTACTCGTCTGTTTTCGGCGCGAACTCGTCAAGGAACGGAGCCGCGAACCTAATCAAGAGCACAGGAGAAGGGAAGTCGGTGACGGGGCCGCCGTGTTCTGCGCCGAGCGGAGGCAACTTTCAACTTGACCAATCGGGGCAGGGAACCTACAATGGCCAACGAATGACGTGACTTGCGCTTTATTTTCACTCGGCCATCTCAGGCTGTCTTCTACGACAACGCTATCAAGTCTCGTGTTCTTGGAAGGTACTCTTGGCAACTTGACGAATATCGCAATACCTTTATTTTCAACACCATCGACTCTGGACTTTCGGCGACAAATCCGCTCTTTGCGGAGACGATGACACGTTAGTGCTAGTGGGCCGCTTGGGGGTCCTCATCCCACAGAATGGGAACACCCGAACGGAATACGACGGAAATGATCCAGGAGAATCCGAAGGTCGCCCATGGTCGAGTCCGCGGTGCAACCCTGCTGAGCCGCGTTAATAATGGCGCGCAACACGGCCAGCCGCCAGCGCTCATCAGTGACCATACAGTTCCTGTGAACTTGAATCCAGCAATGACGACGTGGCGTCCCCTCTCCCGTGTGGCGCCACAGGAAGACAGTCGATCCGAGTCCCCTTTCCACTCTGACACGTGTGCGTTGGTGGACTTGCTTCACATGCCCCCCAAGCTGGCCGTCTCAGGGTGTTTAATCGCCCCACATCCAGCTTCTAGACCCCGGACGCATCGACTGTCACGGTGCGTGCGTGAAGGAGGTGCTTGCTCGATGTTCAAGTGGGTCGCTTGTACGTCTTACGGCCATGGATGTTCCGTTCGTTTACGTAGCCTCATTGAAACATTTCTCAGCCCGTTTCATGTGCGTCGTGGGGTGTTCCCGAGTTCCAGACGCAACCCTTTTATCGTTCCCACCCCAGTCTATTGTGGAGAAAAAATCATGCACTGTGCGTTGTGATGATCATGTGGCTTCCAGCGTCGTGGGACGCCGAGGCGCTCCGTTGGTCCTGAAAGCATGGTCGAAAAGTACCTTGTGATCCGAGAGTAGGTGCCCCACTCGACAATGGGTCGAGACCACTGACACTCCACGCTGACATGGCATGAATCAAGGCATGTAACTTATCACTCCTACAAGGCGAAACGGTAACGTACATGGTCTACCACCATGGAGCACTAATGATACAATTTGGATACCGGATCCGCGAAAAAGAATGAGAACGAGTAAACGTGAAATGCGGGGGTATATCTTTTAAGACAGTGTTGAATGAATGCTGAGAACACGCCTGTACTTACAGGCGCACAAAGAGTCACGACGGCCCACCCATAAATATCACAAACGAGTTGTACACACGCGCTTGCCACGCAAACTCGAAACTCGGAGGGCCATTGTCCGAAAAAAAGGGTGTGCCATCGTGACAGGGATGTCAAAAAAGACGAGGACCCACTCATGCGCTCGCATTCATTCGTCGTCTGACACAGGCGAGGCAGGGCCGTTCGTGAGGTATCCAGCTATGATGCCGTCTTCTTTACAGTAATTCGTCCGTTTGAGGACTGGGCGCGGTGGCGCCTTGGGTATGAGCCTC
>JBBPKY010000081.1:0-15328 GCA_038089495.1 Xerocomellus dryophilus
TTCACTTGTCCACCATCCGGGTTATCCTATCCGATTCGTCAAGTTCAAGATCGATGGCGGAGCCGATCCTCTCACAGAGGATGGAAACAAAGCGAGTTTCAGGTGGTGTCCAACATGCCTGCGTCTTTCCCGGGGATCTCAGTGTATACACCTGTATACCAGCCAGTTAGGGGATTCGGTGGACAGGATGTCCTGTCTGAAGATTGGCTGGGTCCTAGAAAACAGCGGCCGGTGAGACAGCACATACGCCCGTGCCATCAAACCTACTATTACCAGTAGTGGGCTTGTCTACTATGGAAGTGGCGTTTCGGGCCCATATTGAGACCAACCTTGCGTTTTCACCCAGGTGTCCTATGCGACAGATGGGACGAGCATAGCGGTGTACTTACCTCCGTCAACGACAATACTGTGGATGAGTCAACTTGAAAGCAGTGACATAGCAGTGACATGCCCACACTCGCTGTCAGCGCAAAAGCTGGATCGGGCGCTTCAGACGCCAGCCATGTCACTGCGCCCCGCATTTCATCCGGTATCCGGTATAACAAGCCTTTGCAATGGCTTCATCGGCTGCCGGTTGTCCAATAGGTGCGGGTTCTCCTCGATGCTCCTGTTGCCCATCCCAGAATCCCATCAACGTTACCATCGTCTCGAAAAGTGCTTCAAACTGTTACTTCGTCCTGATGTGACCAGGTGAGAATTTTCCTACCTTTGAACTCACATGCTATACTCCTCGCCGTTGGTAGCACGACGGGTTTGGACGTGTTGTATGAGATCCAAGCATGATCCTGCCGGTCAGTCAGCTTACTATGCACAACGCGTCTTTGCGCTCTCACCTTGTTGCTAATACTCCGACTTATATGAAAAGCAATCAAAATGATGCTTCTTGGCGTGTCAAATCGAACCATCTGCCTGCCCCCCAGCTTGCGCGGTGAATGACACCCCCTTCGAATTGGCATCCATGACTCGGACCTTGGAAGACTTTCATATCCACTCGATCGCATCTGAGAAGGCAGCTCGCAACTGACCTTCTTGAATTCTTCCTCAGGATACTCGCTGGTACTCGGAACGGTCAATGCCTGCCCCAGCTTGCACGGTGAATAACACCCCTTCGTGCTGACATTCATGACCTTGGAAGACATTCATATCCACTCGATCGCATCAAGGCAGTCCAGAATCGAACGCGTTGAATTCTTCTTCAGGGCACTCGAAACAGTCAATGTGGTCGCCGTGAACGCCTGCATTCGCCACACACACGTCCATCCTATCCTCCATGTTTCCAATGCCTGCCCGGTCTGCCACATCCCCTTCAAGTCGCGAAACGTCTGCACTGATGTACTCCAATCGTGATCCGTTTTCCAGCCGATCAACAAAATCGCGTGACATAATCCATTCTCCGTTACGATGCAACGTCTATACAATAAACTGCGCGATGGTCGTTTCGAGTCCAAAACCTCGATTAGCACCACTGACGAGGACACCCTATCTTTTAGAGAAGGCTCGTCAAAGATCTTGGGTTGCGGTGCGTATGCAGGGTTGGGCGCTGCTTCTAGGGCTATTTCCGCGCCCGGGTCCAATTGAGGTGGGGAACTGATGTTTGAATTCATCCCCGTGCGTGGCTCGCCCTGAACGCGCGACATTGGTCAATGACGTGGATTCTCGCACAGTTCTGAGCGCAGCCATCGCTCCATGCAGCCACGTGTACTTGGGTATTCGTTCAAGGAGTCGATGCGGGGTGGGCGTGGAGTGGGTACATGGGTTGTTTAACGACGTTTGCGGTAATAGGGTGACTAATGCTGGTCATTGGGTTCCGTTGTTCCCATAGCATATGAACGAGAAGAACACGCGTATCGGACTCGCAGTAGAGATGAAGATCCGTGTTCAATGCTACAACAAGCCCGGGAGGAAGCTTGGAGATATGGCACTTTCACGTTAGAATGCGCAACAAGTCTGGTACAGTCACCCCTTAGGGGCGCGAACACCACATCATACTTCTGTGAACCTCGACAGCATTATCGGCTGTACAGATCGCCTGCCATCGAAAGCCAGCCGTGATAGATGTTGGTTCTCGGGATGTACATAGAACGGGCCAGGGCATCACTTCCCCGTTCTTGGCAGAAGCTACTTCACAGTCAATGCGATCAGTGACTCTGAGTCGCATGCAAGGAAATGAGCGGATAGACACGGTCTCGTCCGGCTCCACCACCCAATCCACCGAGCCAAGAACTTATCTGGTGAGTGGATCAGCTGAAATGAATGGTACTTTGTCAACAACTCTTTAGCAGCTAAGCGAGCCGCTTCCCATTGGCTGATGTTGAACCTTCTAAGAGATCCCAAAGTGTCTTACAATATGCTCGGATTCCTTTATTAGGAATGACTGGCCCAAAGTTTGTCTTGCCCGTCATCACCTGACTGATTGGCACCACTGACTCAAGATATTGGTAACCAGATCGGACTCCATCTGCAGAAATGCGGCGTGTAACGTCACGTCCCCAAGGCACTTACCACACGGAAATAACTTCGTGGGGTATTCTTGACCCGGGGCGATAAGGCTAAACCGAGTTTGACGTGAGTCTCTGCGGTGATGCGGAGCCAGAGTAAAGTGGCGCGCCACGTTCGAGCGTTGTGAATGACATTGGATCCGAGCCGGGGCCCAAGGACATAACATTTCTGCGCAATGAGCAATCGAGGGCTGTTGTGCTTGCCCGAGTCGCACGCCAAGTGTTGGAGGAATTGGAGGCATCCAAGTTCACGGGACCGAGATCGAACCTCAAGTACTTGTGTTCACATACCGCAGTGGATCCTCAGATGCAAGGTAACAAATGATGCTAGGCCGCCTAGGGAGCCGCCTCATCGAGGTGTGCCAGCTGATATTGAGTGCCCTCTGGATATTACAATTAGTTCGTCTACCGGCCATGTCTCCAGAAATAGTGTGAACGTGTACCGATGCCACACTATGACATAACACTAACACATCTGAGCTGCTGCCCTCTAACCACCATTGGAATGGCCTTGCCACAAGCCGTAAGTCTTACCAGGCGTTGTCTGCCAAAGCCGGATTGTGCCTGCGTCATGCCAACCATTCAGCTTTGTAGGGGCATGATAAGATATAGGCTCACCGTCCTCTGAAAGGGCAGATGAATTACATGGGTTAACGTGATCATCAGACGGTGACGCCGCATGTCATGCCAACGGTAACACGCACCACTACCGCTTGCATACACTTCTCCGTCTGGGCTGAACTCGACACAATGTACAGGACCATGGTGACCTTTCAAAACTTCCCTTTCTTCACCGTCCATGCCGTGCACTCGAACCCATTCATCCCCGAGGTTTCCCGTGACAAAGCGATCTTGCAGGATGGGATGGACGGAAGCAGATGATGGTGAATATGGAAGGTTCAGACTGTGCGTCGGCGCTGTGCTGGGTAAGGCAGGTATAAATGCCACGGTTTCCCCTGACGTGACAACAAGTCGTTTTGTTTGTACGGAGAGTTCCATGGACGTGATGGGATTCGGGAAAGCAAGCGAGGTCGTCAGTTTCCGAGTGCGTAAATCCCACCATCTGAGGAGCTATGAATACAGTGCGGCTGTCCGAGGGAGATGCGCACTTTATGATTCCATCTTCACCAGCCGATACGCCGGTGTGTTCGCCGACCCAGACGACGCTCTTTACAGTCTTGTCATGTGGGGTCGTACCAGGGTCTCCGAGGAGATCCGCTTCCGCGTCTGGGCGGGCCAGATCAAAGATGCGGACCTTCTTTTCTTGTCCGCCGGTTAGTATGTGAGAGGAAGTCCTTGAAATTGCAACCGTTCGAACGATGTGGTTGTGGGGGAAAGAGTGGAGTGGCTCTCCCGAGAACGTGTCCCAGATCTTTCTATCGAGACGTAGATGCGTCGATACATGAGGTTGCTGGGAGATCATACACCACTCACGCTGTAAAATCGGCACTGCCCGATACAGCTCTCGAGCCGTCCGGGGAGAGTTTGGTACACCATACTGCACCTTTGTGACCGAGGAAGGTGCCGATCCAATCTCCGGTCCACTCTCTGAGCATAGGATTTCCATCCTTGCAGCTGGAGACTAGCAAATAGGTGTTGTCATCGAGGACGGGGGAAAAAGAAAGATGGGTGACGGGGCGTGTGTGGCCAGGAGCGACGAGAGGAACGGCCTTTGGGTGAGTTGTCATTAGTCGTTAAGAGAGAGAAAAGAAAGAGAGAAGACGGTGGATACGGGGTCGGGTGTGGTATTACGGGCACTCAGCACTGTACGCACTGGCGTTGAGCAACCCTTGGACGCGTGGCAATATTTTCGGTGGCACCGCCCGCCAAGTACATACGGGGAAGGGCACTGCAGTCCTGTCGTGTTTCATGGCTGGCTCCAGACTCATCAATTACTAACGACATTCTTCGGAAACGCCGCCAACATGCTCTCCGCCACGGGCATCGTAGAGGTACCGTGCGAGCACTTCCATGAGGGGAACGACCAACGTCAGGGTCTGCTTTTCCTGCCAAGCATACATGAATGGAGCGATGGTGTGTCTGCGCATCGCGGCGGTTGATATCGACTCGGACATGAACAACAGTGGAACATCTGAACGACACGAAGCGTTTGCGACTCGTGTGCCTGGTTCCCAAGTCCCGGTTAAGCTCAAAGGCTGACAGCACTGACGGTACATTCGCGAGCTATTGCGTGTCCACAGGGTTCTCTCCATGGCCCTGGATCAATGTTCCCTGAATTCAGAGCTACATATGATAATGACGGTGCGTAGTAGGTTCCTGTCACAAATTTACCCGATATGGAAGTTTTACAAGTGGAGTCAGTTGCGACGGGAATGGCGTGCTTTCCTCCCATGCATTGCGATCGCCGGCTCGCGCATCGGCCGCAGACTATATAAGCATCAAGTCCCCTTCCCGCTGCGTCATTCGAGCCTCACACGCTGACTCTGGCCTCGCCATGGCGTCTACCGCAAAGCGTGTCGGCAAGAAGATAGTAGCTCATCCCGAGGACGGCGTACCCGTCATATCCACCACCACCTACGTCAAGGACCGGCTCGGGGACCCCAGGCAAAGTGTCAGTCCCAAGCAGGCGTAACTAACTCGTCGACCAAGTCGCTCACATTTTCGACCCTCGTCTAGATAATTGATTATCTCCGCAGCCTATTTCCAATCCTCGGGTGGATTGCCCGATATAGTATGTCCGGAACCGAGGCGATAAGCATATCACTAACTCGTACTAGATGTCGGGTGGTTGACAGGTGATCTCATCGCCGGTTTGACAGTCGGCATCGTACTCGTTCCTCAGGGAATGTCTTACGCCCAGGTGAATGTCACTCGTGCCCCCCCCACCTCTCCACCACTGACAGCCTTTTCAACAGCTTGCATCACTTGCCCCTCAATATGGCTTATATTCATCATTTGTCGGGCTCGTGACATACTGTGTACGCACTCCACTTCAAAAAGTTCCACGTGAGCTAATGTTGTCTGCCTCCAGTTCTTTGCCACATCCAAAGATGTGTCCATTGGTCCAGTTGCTGTAATGTCTCTCGTTACTGCTCAAATCATTGCTGCAGTCGATTCCAAATTTCCCGGAAAATGGGATGCACCAGAAATAGCGACAACGCTTGCATTCGTTTGTGGTTTCATCGTCCTCGCAATCGGGCTCTTGAGAATTGGCTGGCTTGTCGAGTTCATTCCTGCACCCGCCGTCAGTGGTTTTATGACAGGCTCGGCCATCAACATCGTCGCTGGCCAAGTTCCTGGGCTGATGGGTATTTCTGGTTTCAAGTGAGTCATCCATTGACAATCGCTGGTCATTATTTATACGTCTCCGTAGTACGAGAGCTGCCACCTACCAGGTCATCATTAATACCCTCAAGGGCTTACCGAGGACCACTCTCGATGCTGCGTGGGGTCTAACTGGCCTCGTCGCACTCTATGTTATTCGCATGGCTTGCACACAACTCCAGCGCCGCTTTTCCCAGAGAAGTGAGAGATAATTGTCTTGAGCCGTATCCTCGAGAGCTGACCCAACTTTTTGCTAGGTCGGATATTCTTCTTCGTCATGGTGGCTAGGAATGGATTTGTCATCTTGATATTGACCATCGCAGCCTGGTTATACTGCCGTCATCGCAAAACGGCGTCCGGATATCCGATCAAGATTCTTCAAGATGTTCCCAGGGGTTTCCAGAATGTTGGCCTCGTTACGATCGATCCGGAGTTGGTGAAAGCTCTTGCTTCCCAGCTGCCCGTCGCCACTATCATTCTCTTGCTGGAGCACATTGCCATCGCAAAGAGTATGTCTGAAACAAAGTATGCGGAGAAAAGCGCTGACAGAATACATCCCAAGCGTTTGGCCGAGTGAACGGCTACAAGATCAACCCTAATCAAGAGTTGATCGCAATAGGTGTTACAAATACCATCGGAACCGTGTTCCATGCTTATCCAGCCACTGGGTCGTTCTCACGTTCGGCATTGAAATCCAAGTCGGGGGTTCGCACTCCTGCCAGTGGTATTTCGGCAGCTGTCGTGGTAATTGTTGCGCTGTATGGTCTTACGCCAGCATTCTTTTGGATCCCCACCGCCGGTCTTTCAGCAGTTATCATACATGCTGTCGCCGATCTCGTGGCTTCACCTGCTCAGGTATATACATACTGGCGCGTATCGCCATTGGAGTTCTTCATCTGGGTCGCGGCGGTTTTGGTCACCGTTTTCTCCACCATAGAGAATGGTATCTATACCTCGATCAGTGCATCGCTGGCCCTTTTGCTCGTCCGGGTTGCCCAACCTCGCGGTTATCTCCTCGGAAAAGTTACACTTACCGACCCTCAAAATGACGGGGGAAGTCGGGAGGTTTTTCTCCCCCTTCGCCCTGACGGTGTTACAAGCCCCGAGGTCAGGGTCGAACCACCTGCACCTGGAATTATCATCTACCGCTTTGAGGAGAGCTACCTCTACCCCAACTGTTCGATCGTCAATTCTGCAATTGTAGACTACGTGAAGGAAAACATGCGCCGTGGTATCGATGTCGGTGCGATTAGACTTCAGGATCGTCCCTGGAACGACCCAGGTCCCTCTGCCGGTGGAGCCGAAGCAGCTCAGGCAGCGAACATTGCGAAGCCAAAGCTTCGTGCGGTCGTCCTCGATTTCTCTGGAGTGTAAGTTCGTTGGACCTCACATTCAAACATACCGTTTTCATGATATCGATTTTGCCAGGCCCCAAATTGACACCACAGCTGTACAAGCTTTGATTGATACCCGCAACGAAGTCGAACGTTGGACGGATGCACCCGTAGAGGTCAGCACAACTGTCCATTTTGCGACTACACTTCACTAAACGCCATTTAGTTCCATTTTGCCTCGATTCTTTCTCCGTGGATACAGCGGGCGCTGATTGCTGGTGGTTTTGGAACCGGCACACCGGGCGACGTGCCAAGCGAAATTGCAGCTGTTGTCACTTATGGTGACGAACATAGAGGCGCCTGGAAGACACACACGGAGACCCAACTAACAGATGTCGAAGCACACGAGACATCTCAACCTCCTTTACCTCGTGGGAGGGAAGGGATATCAGAGAGTGCGCCTCTTCTGACCGAGGCAACACCGTTCTTCCACTTTGACCTGGTTGCCGCTTTGCGGGCTGTAGAGGGCCAGGGCCAGCAACATTTTCAAGATGAGACGCTATCAATGAAGCAGGTTGGTGTTGATATCTCGATCTCTTAGCCTGACGCCAGCCGTGAATACTTGACTTAGTGTAGTCGATCTTCAGCGTCGGTGTAGGAATCTTGTTCAGACCAAGTACATAGCGTAGACAATGTTTTTATTATTGCACATTTTCCACGGACCACTGTCGGCTTTGACAGTCCCGATTGAATTGGCAATCGAACTGCGAAATTCACTGGGTTTCGACATCATTCTCAATGTTCCTCAGGTTTCTCCGGCTGGGACTCCATGTTCTACCAAGGACTCCAAGGCATATTTCACCGTTGCGGTCATTCTCGCTGACCCCAACGCGTTTCGCTGGCCATAACAAAGTACTAAGCATTCGTTGTGCTCCGGGACTCCGAGGCTGACCGCGTCCCAGTGGTCGAAAATCAAGCACCGCAAAGGCTTGGAAGACGCCAAAAAGTCCAAAATCTATGGCAAGGCTGCCCGTGTAAGCACTGACCACGCAATTTTCTTTCTCGCGGGGGCTCACTCTCGTTCGTCCGCAGGACATCGTATATGCAGCGAAAGGTCGGTCGTCCTGGCCAAGAAATTTGCTTTATGGGATTCAAACATTCTCTCACAGCCGGTGACTCCACAAACCCAGAGGAGAACGGCCTCCTGGCAGCCGCTATCCGGCGAGCGAAAGACGCTGGCGTTCCCAAAGAGAACGTCGAGAAAGCACTCGAGAGGGTAATGGGCAGCAGGCTGAACACGGTCGCGACTCTGACGACCACGATTTGCAGGCCGAACGAACCAAGGGTCATGGACAGGCGATGTTATTCGAAGCGATATACAACGGCACGACCGGCATCATCATGTAAGTATTTACCCCGCGTTGGAAGTAGCTCCCAAACCGACTTTGCAGTCGCATAGAGAATGCCGGTCGGATAACGTCAATCGCACGGTGAAGCACGTCAAGGATCTTCTGACCTCGTACAGGTGCGCGTCGTATACTCGAGCGATGGGTTGGCCCCCTCATTCTCCACTCAAGGGCGCGTTCAGCTCCTGTCAAATTCATGTTCCAACAGCGAGGCTACGTGAAAGTGCGCATCGGCGACGACATGGAAGCGCTTCTAGACCAAGTCATGAATGTGTGTTCGATCGATTTTGCGGAATGGAACGAGGAGCCTGGCCAACATGGGGTGGAGGTGAGCAGGCATCGGGCTCCCGCTTGACGTTTCATTAATGACACGTTCGCCCAGTTGGTCTGTCCCCCAGAAGACCTCGGCAAGGTCATGAAAGTGATAGCCGACTTCGCGTCTACGTCCCCCCTTTGTGAGGTACTCGCCAGCGAGGTCAACTGGGCACCACTGGATACGCAGGAGGCTGGTGAAGACGCCGAGGAGATGAACCGTTTAGAAAACTTGATAGAAGCCCTGGAAGAGAACGACGACGTCGAGCGGGTTTATACGACACTGGAACCGAACCATTTGATTGCTGATATCTCATAGAGCAGACTAGAAAAGGTTATACGACACCAAATATATATTCTAATCCTGAACGTCGCTCATACGTTCAATAGACACTCATGCACGAGGACCCTCTGGCTTCCCCAGATGACCGATGGTCTGTTTGCGGAGTACAAGAGCATACTTGATGACTGTGAACCGAGGCAGGGGGTTGCGCCTGCAGTCACGATGATTAATCTCGCTACAATGCCGGCACTGATGGGCCTCGAGTATGGGTTCTGAGGGTGACAATTTATTGGGCTATTGGTCCCTTGATTCAACGCGATCCAATTCCCCGGCTTCGATTCGCCCCAAAGTGGGGTAGCGATTGTTTCTTAGAATTCATTCATATAACTAAAGCATGCAGGTCCTACGGAGTTTCACTCGTAAGTGAAATCGTGGGGAATAAGTATCGCCTTAAGGCCCTATATTCGTAAATCTGAATGAAGACGTATCCACGCATGCTCCCCAACTCCGCCAAACTGAACAAGCTGCGCCTCCGAAGCTTGCTGGACGTACTCCTTGAACCCTGACACTCCTACTCGATCGTATACGTCTTGGCCCAACAGCTGCCCTACTACAGATCTGAGGGTCTGATAAGAACCCTCGGCGCGCATCCGGATAAGAATATATATCAACGGTTGGAACTGGGCAGGTACAGAAGCCCGAAAGGCACTGTCCTGTTGGTCAGTTGCCAGTAAAGTCGGGGGCGTGTTACAACCTTCGGGTGAATTGCGTTTCGGTGAAGTAAAAGCAGGCGTTTGGAAGCTAGCAGTCTCGATTAGCGGGGTCTTGGAACCCGTTAATAACGGATTCTGGAACGCTTTCGGTGGGTCGGACGTGGGAGACGGGACTCTACTCGAGGGGAAATTGCTAGTCGTAATGCCATCCACTGCCCCGAACCAATTCGGGTGTAATGCAATCCATGCGTTGGCTTCTCTGCCGCCGAGCTCGATTATGCCCGCCTGCTCAGCCAGAGCGGTGTAATCTCGGAATCTCGACACTCCGGCGCGTTGATAGATTTGGTTGTCTGACTGTACAAGGTCCACTGCAATCGTAGAACGTGGAGGGCGGGCAATACCGCTCTCCCTGGCTGCATGCAGGAGATGAATGAGTGGCTTGAACATTGTCCACGCTTGACGCCGTTCAATTTCATCATGTTCATGTGATTCCTTAGTAGTAGACGGAGTTGAGGGCAAAACGCTGGAAGAGCGCACTGACTCGGAGCGGGGTGGAGAGCGGTCGAGAGTGTTCGATGCACGCGAAAAAGCGGCGCACTGAGCTGAATCGACGCTGTCACCAGCCCCTGGCCCTGGGGAAATTGCTGCAAACCAATTTGGGTGCAGTGCAATCCACGCGTCGCCTTCTCTGCCGCCGAGCACGATTATGCCCGCTTGTTCAGCCAGAGCAGTGTAATCTCGGAATCTCGACACTCCAGCGCGTTGATAGACTTGGTTGTCTGACTGTACCAGGTCTACTGCAATCGTCGAGCGTGAAGGGCAGGTAGAACCACACTCTCTGGCTGCGAGCAGGAGATGAATGAGTGGTTTGAACATTGTCCACATTTGACGCCGGTCAATTTCATCATGCTCATATGATTCCTTAGTAGTAGACGGAATCGAGGGGAAAGCGCTAGAGGAGGGCACTGACCCAGAGCCGGGTGCAGAGCGGTCGAGCGTGTTCGATGCACGCGGAAAAGCGGCGAACTGCGTTGAACCGGCGCCATCACCGACCCCTAGGGGAATTGCCGCAGGAGGAGAAACATGCTCGCTCGAAGGGGTATCGATGAGGTGCTGCCCGACGTTTCTGCCCGATGGCGTAACATAGGAGTGTTGATTTGACTTTGGCGTATAAGTAGCATCACAAGCTCCTTCCTTCGAATGTAAACGACGCGGGATAGGCCGTTCGCAAATTGGATCACTGTCCACTATACGTGGACCTGTAAGACGCTCGATTTCCTTCGGGACTCCGATGTCATTTATTTGCGGTGTCTGGCACACACTGGTGACAGTTTCGGTGAGTGTCCTCGTTAAGGTCACGGCCGGAGATGTAGGTTTGGCTATCGTGCGGGACTGCTTAGTGCAGAGGTCGGAAGTCGATTCCAACATGGCCGGTGCCTTGGGCATTACGAAGGGCGATGCCAGGCAGCTGAGCTTGTGGGAAGAAAAACCACCTGGATCTCCTGAGACCGGCATGTCGCCTGTCGATCGACCAGGTTTGAGGGGAGAACGAATGATGATTGACGAGGGTGGGCCATTGTCATGCAAAGGTAACTCTACCGCGTCGAGCGACGGTAAAACAGATGGACTGCGCTTTGCGGTGCCGACAACGTCTGTGATATCCGCAGCGCAAGATCGCATTGCACTGGACGGTGGTGGGTTTTTCGCAGGAATGTCCTGCTCCACCACCGGAGATTGCGCAGCGATGGTCGTGCCGCGTGCCCGTGTGGATCCAGCGGAAACAGACGCGCGTCGAGAACGCGAAGGCGTTTTCGGGATGGGTAGTCCCTCAGGTGCTGGGTCGCTTCCTATGCTCGTAGATTCCCTCGATGATGCTGGCGTATGGGTAAATGCCTCCGTGGAATCGAAGCTCCCTGTGTTCTTGGAGTGCCTCGACGGCTCAAGAAGATCGCGAGTACTGATTCGCCGTATCTCCGGGGTACCTTGAAAAGCAGTAGAGTAGGGATGTAGAGTAGCATCCGAGTCGTCGAGGGGAGGTTCTTGCAGCTCTCTCAAGAGCTTGGCTACGAGGTCGGCATCAAGGTCGGGATAAGGCTGTCTGACAGCTTGCGCCGCTTCTGTACGAGTCCTTAGTACGGCTGCACCCCAATCGATGACGAGTGAAGCTTGACTCTCGAGGCAGGGTGAAGTATGGAGAGAGGAGGGGACGACCAAGATAACTTGGTACTTGCGAAGCTTCAGGGTTGATACAGCGTAAGCGTAATCACGATCACCAGTAATAAGGATGATTGTGGCGGGGGTAGGATGATCGACGGCAAACGCGAGCATATCCACTTGGGAGCGAGACCCTATCTCAACAAGGAGGGAAAGAGTGACACGTTGCATACGCACCTAAAATCATCTTGTCCACGACGTCCTTTTTGCCATTGTGGGGACAATCAATCATAGATACACCAGATGACTGGAGCTCGGAACGGAGGAGCACGGACTTGGGGGACTGCGCAGCAACATCGAGATACGCTCTGAACGTCGCGACGGAGCCGAACAGACGGGCTATGCGACTGATGTTGTTCACGATATCGTAGCCTAGGCCACATGAATTGGAGGGGGGGTTGCAGTTTTCTGGGGTGGTGAGCTGGTGAGCCGCGGTTATTGAGCTGACGGCGGCAACTGACCATAGTCCCAGAAGATGGCGACGCTGGGGTGATCTGACATGAGACAAGGAATGAATATGAGCACAGCTCGGGACGGGGCAACGAGCAGGGCTTTGTGCTCGGTGGCCACTGCCGTTGCGTGGTGCAGAGGGGGTGCCTTCTGTTTAGGTCTTTATGTGCGGAAGCATGCACAGCAGGTGCGCCACCGGAACCCATGCGAGTACAGCATGTTCCTGTGAATATCGGCGAAATCTTGGGTTTGGTTGTGGAGACGATCGAATTAAATCAGAGCAACGGCGCCGTTCCCTGCTACATGTTTACATTACATCGCGTGGCATTCGCAAAGGATATCAATACGCTAAAATAGAGTCTACTTGACTTTCCGCTGGAGTTTACTGAGATGGTAGTTGATGGACGGTCTTTGTGGTTTGGGGTAGACGGGCTGCGGTGCAAGGCGGTGTGAGCGCAGGATACACAGCTGGGTGGGCGACCAACCGTCGTGCGCATGCAGTTGAACAGCGCGTCTGCCACCTCCTTGCATTTGGCGGGATCTGCAGAGAGCACGTCGCCGGTGGCAGCCCAGCAGCCGAGCATGGCGACGAACTCGGCCTTGCACGGTGAAGGTCGGTGCACTGGGACAAAAGGTCATTGGGTCGGCCGTGACGGGGACGGTGAGACGCACACTTGGTCGGTCTGACCTTGACATGGGCGATGTGCACCATCGCGTCAGAAAATAAAGGTCGCAAAACGGAGAGGTTGTTACGCACTCGGCCCGGCAATTACCGCACTCGACTGGCCACGTTACCACTTGAACCACCATGCCATCCCTCAACAAGAACAACGCCGGTGTGCCACTCCAAGATATCGTCGGGCCGTTATATCACTAACTCGTCCCCCAGCCGTGAAGCGGATAATGCAGGAGGCAAGAGAGCTTGCAACCGACCCTTGCACCGACTACCACGCTGCACCCCTCGAGGTATTCTCTGTCCAACACCTCTCCGTCCTTCAGCTCAGTGTTCCGAACAGGATGACATCTTCGTATGTTCCCAGTAGCCACCGCCCCTTGCCCTCTTAATTCCCCGTCCAGGAATGGCACTGCACCATCAGAGGACCATCGGGCACAGAATTCGAGGGCGGCCTGTATCATTTCCGCATATTGCTACCTGCAGAATACCCTTTCCGACCACCCTCACTCATGATGCTTACCCCAAACGGCCGTTTTGAACTCAACACCAAGGTATTCATCTCTGTTACCCGACACGTTCAAGTTCCATGTCGAATTATCATTTTTACAGATTTGCATTAGCTTCACAAACTGTGTGTCTTGTGCACTATTTCACACACGGTCTAGGCTAATCCATCCGACAGATCACGAGGAAGAGTGGCAGCCTGCCTGGGGCGTGCGAACGGGTGCGTACCGCTCGGATTTAATGGAAAAAAGTTTAACTGATTCCTTCCCGTAGCTATCCTTGGCCTCCAGGGGTTTTTCCCCCTCAAGGGCTCGGCAGCCAATGGTGTCGGCTCGGTCGAGTACCCTATCTCAGAGCGCAAACGCTTAGCACTCCTGCAAGTATTCATATTAGCACCCGCGCTTAAGCACTGACAATTTGCCACGTTTTAGATCGCGAGAGTGGGCTTGTCCCAGGTGCCAGCAAACTAACCTGGAATGCCTTCCAGACCCGCCACAGCACGCCGCCTCGACCCTGAACGAGCCCGCAGGGTTCCGAGGACTCTCACGCGAGTTTGAGCCTCCTGTTCTTCAACCATCACCCACACCGCTGCCAACCCCCCCAGAACGTTCCTCTGGCCCGGAGACGACATCAGATCCCGATCCAACCGTCATCTCAACGCTTGTTACTGAATCTGGGCCTTCAATCGCTGGAGAGCGGGATAGAACCGCCAGTCGCACAGAGGCCGCCATCCGCGGATCCCCTCTGGTCACATATCATCGCTCTCATCGGCCGCCGTTATTATTGGACACTGCGATCTGCGTGTTGCTCGTGCTGGTCGTAGCGTTGTTGTGTAAGCGGGTTCTGTGAGTCGCATGCCTAGTCCCGTAGAGCGATGATCTGTGATTTTCTGGACGCCCGTTGGTTGTTGTACTTTTGACCCAGATATGGACACTTGGATCATACACAGCTTGGACAAGTTTCTAGACCGCTCGGAGCTTAGTGTGCAAACTGAGTACCTTGATCGATCCCTTGGCCAGATTGGGTGAACTTGCATCTTGTTATGTCAGCCTAGTGATTAAGGGATTTGTCAACTGAACCCTCCAGCTTGGATTTATACCTGAGGAGCCCCGTCCTTTGGATGTCCTCAGCATATCGCCTCCTCTACTTCTACCACCATGTCGCTGTTCCTCGACACAGTTTCTCTCAACCAAACCAAAAAGCGGTCGTCCCTCCTCTGCCGCAGGCGCCCCGATGCCACTCCTATACCACCCACACTCCTTAATTCGCCCTACCTTTCCTCGCCAAACAGCGTCTTCCGGCGAAAAACTTCCGTGCTCAAATGGCCTTCCCAGGAGGAAGACGAGTGGCTCCGGGACATGGTCCCTGTAGACAGATCTTCGGCATCGGATGCTGATACAAAATCGGAGGGACCAAACGACTTGACTCCTTCGCCGACCTCTTCAGACAGCTCGTTTGGGTACTCGCTTTTCCCCTCGTCGCCAATGCTGCGACCACACTCCACTACTCCTGATGTCGCCGCACCTGCCAAACATGCGCTGTGTGGCTCAGGCTCTGGTCAATCACCCCACAGTTAATCGCGCTCGCCTATTGCTTTTACGTCGCAAACGACCGTGAAGAAACGTTTTTGACACGAGGGACCCTATGGGTTGC
>JBBPKY010000081.1:15425-53750 GCA_038089495.1 Xerocomellus dryophilus
CCTGCCAAACATGCGCTGTGTGGCTCAGGCTCTGGTCAATCACCCCACAGTTAATCGCGCTCGCCTATTGCTTTTACGTCGCAAACGACCGTGAAGAAACGTTTTTGACACGAGGGACCCTATGGGTTGCCCCATCTCCGTATCTTTCTATTCATTTTGGGTTTCACTCGGTGTACGTGGGTTTAGGGACACTTGGTCACTTTGGTTTTCAACGGCATCATCCTCGGGTATTGATTTATAGGTGCTCTGATTTGTTACGCGAACGATTATCTATCCATCAATCACATTCGCATATTGTATTTACTCACTTTATCAGGTCTAGGACTTTCTCACACTTGGTAGACACGATGCATACATGGTTTGTACTACATAACGCAGTACACGAGACGCAGGGCAAAATAGGATGGATTCGCTAAATTACTTCTTCTTCCCCGCACTGACACTGAGGACTACGATATCTTCGTCCTCCAAGTTGTAGCTCGCGATCGTGCTAGAGTTCGTAAGCATCTTACCCATGTAAGATATTCGCATTTTCGAAGCGGGTAACGTGCTCCCTGTCGCCTGGATAAATCGCTCACGAAGCGTCGAAACAAGTAACATGAGTGGTAGATCAGAGATGGTCACCATCTTCCCGTCGACCTTCCACTCTGGTTTCGAAGGCTCGTTGGGAAGTTGAATGTTGAGGGAGATCGTGTAAGGATGCATGCTAATCCAATCTGCCTCTGGATACAAGGCACCACCGGGAAGCTTCGCAATTTTTTGCCTCTTGATTTGGGGTTGCTCCTCGAGGCCGTCCATTTCATCCGCGCTCCGTACCATGCCAGTCTGTGGGCCAGTCATACCAGCCATGCGAGTAGGGTGCATACCAGGAGGGGGTGGTTGAAATCCGAAGGGTTGTACGGAATCTGGACCCTGATAGTGAAGTGGTGGCAACATCACCGGCGGTGGTTGGTTGGAATATGCGGAAGCTGGCTGGGGTCCTGATGACACGGTTGCAGCAGAGTACCCCGGATGAGAAACAGACCCTGGAGCCTGGATAGGCGGCGCTGGTAACGATGGAGGGGCTGGTGGGAGCGTTGTCATCGGCGGAGGTGGAGCAGCAGCAGGCCCAATACCAGGCCCGATTGCATTGGAATCCTGTGGTCCAAGACCCTTCGCGCGGTGAATGGCAGCGATTTGCTCATCAAAGTTGACATTGAGGGAATACTTGTCCATTGTGCTGACTTTGGTTGCGGTATGCCCATCCCAAACAACCTTTTCTCTCTCCTTCCGACGTTCTCGTTCCTCCTCTTCCTCCTTCTTTCGACGTTCCTCGTCCGCCTCAGCACCAAAGATATCGACACGTGTACGAGCGAGATCCTTCAGCGATGAGACAACATCGGCGCCACGTAAGAGCTCCGAGGCCTGAACTTTGCGAGCTTCCAAGGCATCCCGTTGGGACTTCCACTTGGGGTCCAGCAGTTCAATACGCATATGCTCGTCAAGCTCGTCTACGGGAATCTGCTGACCACAGATAGCGCAGGTAGTGAGCGCAGATGTTTTCTTGGCACCGACTAACATAATTCATTAGAAAACCAGCAACGAAAGGAAAGAACACGCACGCTTGGGCACATAGTCAGACTTGATCTTCATTGGCCCTGCAGCGTTAGCATTGGCCTGGATGGCCCTTGCACGCTCCAACTCTCGCATCCTCTCGTCTTCTTCACGTTGCTTTCGCTGCTGTACCTCGTCGTCCTCATCCTCACTTTGTTCCATCGCGGCATCCTCGCCTTCTGCTGTGGGAATGCCTGCACCACCAACAGCGGCAGCGGCCTCTGCTTCTGCTGCTGCCTGTCTTGCACGGTGAGCCTCGATGTCGTCGGCGGTAGTCTCCATGATCATTGCAGCCATACGTTTCTGTGCCAGGGTCATATTTTCTACCTCCTGCACGTTCATCGGTGGCGGTAGTTCCGAGTTTGCATCAGCGACGGTGAATTCAATGGTTTGGACGATAGCATAATCATGCCAATCGATTTCAGCAAAGGCCACTATGAGTGAAAGAGTCAGTGTTCCAACTGACAGGAACGGCAATCAAAACGTGCATTTCTCTGCTTCCTGATCGTCTTGGCGCTTCTTATCCTTTTCTCTCTTTAGTCGTTCCCATCGTGCATATTTCTTTGACTGCTCAAGAGCTTTCCACTGTGAGCCGTCCTGCGCGCGCTCGTGAACGTACGACAACGACTCCTTGCTCGGGTACAAAACTTTCAGATATTGTTCGACCAAGCGATTGAAGTAGCCGAAGAGCGAATGATTGGGTCGCAAAAAGTCAAATTGATAATTACGCCCTTCTCTCTGGGAGAGGGCGGCAAGGAAAGTGCGTCCACGGCGGGCGGTGAAAAGGGCGGTCAGTTTCATGGTGTCTCTGCGTGCAAAATGGGGTCTAATTGAATGGCAGTCGATGACATGTCACTTACAGGTCGATAGGACTGATACTCGGCAGATCCATGACAAACTGGGGCTGAGGTGGTTCGACTCCAAGGTCTTCCTGGACTACATGCAATTCTTCGCCCTCCCCCGCCTTCACCTTGTCCTGGGACACTTCCTCTACTTCCTCTCCGGCAGATATTCGGTCCATACGATGCCTGTAGTAAGCATGATAAGGGTCCGCAGGGTTGAGGAACGAGAACTTGGGATCCTGACGCTGATTTTCGCGAATCTTGTCCTCGAACTGCGGGGGGTTGGCTGAGCGCGCGACGAAGAGAGCGGTTCTGTCAATGACAGCTGAAAGGTGGATCAGCACGAACGGAGTGCCCGAGGCTGGAAGACTACTCGCATTTAATTTCTGGGGGAGGAAGAATGAGACCGCTGGTGAATCGAAGGGAGGGCTCCTTGCTCATGTCAACGTCGCCGTTGAAGGCGTGTCCATTCAGTGCGGGCACTGTCTGTGTCTCGACTGCCATCGTCGCGTCGTCGTGGTCGTCGTCCAAGACGTACTACCGTCGGAGGTTGAAAAAGGCGACCGGCATGGCTCGGCACTTTCTTTCCGCTCCTCGTCATGTCCGGCGCGTTCCACCCGACGTCTGTCGCGTTCGGCGGTCTCTTATGGTCAGTCCTGCGTCTCTCGCGTCGTCAGAAAAACTGAGCAGGGCCAGGAAAACGCCATGGAAGTTGTCCGTGACGCGCAAGGCGAATGCGCGTGCCCGCCTCAAGAAGGTGGACGCAGTCATCGATGCCGTCCGTGCAAGCGGCGTTCAGTGCAAAGCCTTGGTGAGCATAGCAGCACCTCGACTTGGTTGTGGCCTGACGCTCTTAACCCGACCCAGGACCGCGCCATGCTCTTGCCCAAGGAACACGAAATGGCCCCCAAAGATAAATACACCGTCTTCAGCTCGACGGCACACGGGTATCGAAAGGGTATTCACAAGGTGCCCAAATGGACAAGGGTATGTTTCCACTTCACGCTGGTCGAACGCTCATCTCACAATCGCCGTCTAAAGCTGACGCTAAGGGTCAACCCGAAAGGCTTTTAGCCTTGTATTCACAAGTCGCTATGCTACTTTTGTCTGCACTCGCGTGAATCAGCTGGCCATGTTATAGTAGCCAGCACGGATAATCACTAAAAAAGCACCACATGTATTTTTCCCTGCCTGATTCCCTCGAGCACCTTCGGCGCCCCAAGAACCGTTTTGAAAACCTCGTCCCGGATTTCCGGTATATCGAGCAGGTTACGATTCTTCGCGTCCCGAAAGGAGATGTCAAGAATGATGTGCGTGAGCTGGGACACGGATAGTGCATCTGGAAATAGTTAAATCGAGCTTGGCTTCGCGGACTTTGCACACACCTGTCTCACAAAGAAGTTTCCCAACTCTGCTTGGTGTACCAGCAGCGGAGCCAATCTTTGACCGTCCGAGATATGCAACATGCTCTTCCAGCTTAAAATGTTTGGCAAAAAGCTTAGCCACATCTCCGCCCTTATCACCACGCAGTCTCCTACTCTTGAGAACTCTCGTCACATCCGCTACCCGGAGGGCTGCCCCAGCAACGTACAGCAAAGTTGGCGCACCTGGTGACTTGGACCTTTGCGAGAGCCTCTTGTGCAACATGGGAAGCACTGGTGGAAAAATGATGGTTGTGCGGCCAAGAGAGGAAAGAGAGAGGAAACATACCTTTGATAATAAAATCAACCAGACTGTCCAACGATCTCGACTCCGTCCATTGTGTCGTGTCCGCGATTGCTGTTTCTATCTGCAGTTCGATCAAGATCACCAGAAGCCAGATGTGCCGGAGACTCTCACCAGGGATACACATATCATTGAGCTCGAGGCCGGTCAGCTCTGGAAATGCTTTGGCTTGCATGGCAGACATGTAATCCGCGAGCTTGTGGGCCGGTTGCGCGGCTATCGAGAGAGGTTCGAGGACCTCTATCGTTTCTGCGAGTTTTCGTTTCTGTGATCCATTTGTCTGTTACAATGTGGTCGGTCTCGGGAGGGTGGTGCAAGTGACCTTTGCCTGTCTCTCCTTGTCCTTTTCTCTGCGTTTGCGTTTTGCCAAGGTTGCTTTGCCCTTCGGAGCGGGTTCAGCCTGCTCCGCCTCTTCATCCGCGCTGAGGAGGGCATCGATATCATCACCCGCGCCAAGGAGCGGGTCGAAGGCCGCCTCTTCCTCGCCGGACGAGGCAACGAGGTCATCCGGGACGAAATCGTCCTCCAGGTCGTCGCCACGCTGGGCACTCATCAATAGCGTCAGGCTGCAAAGAGGCAGTGGGAAGTAGCTGAGTCCTCACCGGGTGTTGCCGCTTGAGAAAACGACGAATGGGGAAATGAAACGGTCGAAACGCCATGATCGGATCCAGCTCCTGGTTGACAGTGAACATGAGCAGAACACGCTGTCCTTGCACGCCACGCTGGGCAGCCAGCCCATGTCCCTCGTCGCCAGCTTTGCATGCTCTTTCTGCTCACCCTTGCCCACGGCAGCCCCATATCCCCCACCTTATTTCTCTCTGCGCTTCCCCTCGCGATTCTGATCCTTGTCTTCAGGTCCCCCAAGAGCCAAGCACCGGAAAAAAGTCGTTCGAAATATTACCTGCCAAAAGTTTCACCTCAGGGGTCTGTTCCTATGCCCTCGATATCCTATCAACCGCCTGTGGAGGTTCCCGAGGATCTAAACCCCACAGCGCCCTTCCATCTCACAAAGGAACAATTCCCAACGAACTCGCAGGTAGAGGCCGTTGCTGTAAAGCAGCCCTACGATGCCTTCCTCGTCCTCGATGTCGAGGCAACGTGTTTCCAAGGAACAGGCTTTGAGTGGCCGAATGAAATCATTGTACGACGGACTTTCACCCGCTCACGTCATCGGTTCCTGATCGTATAACCAAAGGAGTGGCCAGTGTGTCTCCTGCGCTGGAAAGATAGGTCCCTCAAAGGAAGAGCCAGTCGGTTGGAGATTGTCGACGAATTTCGCAGCTTCGTCAAGCCTACGTGGAGGCCTCAGCTATCGCAATTCTGCACTGATCTAACTGGAATCACTCAAGTCCGTTTTCTTCTTCTTCACTTTCCCGGTCCCGTCATCGTTCATGTGTAGGCGCAAGTCGAGTACGCCCCAACGTTTCCCAAGGTCCTCAAGATGTTTGTGAGATTCTTAGCCCAACACGGGCTGATTGATCCCAAGAATGGCAGACCATTGCAACGATTCTGCTGGTGCAGTGATGGGCCATTCGATGTAAGGGATTTTGTAGTGAAGCAATGCTTTATATCAAATGTCGGTATCCTGAAAATAATTGCTGAATTCAACCTAATTTCAACTTCGACGATGTCATGCTTTGTTTGACAGGTACAAATGCCGTCATGGTTGAGGGGCGATGTCCTCGATGTACGAAAGGTGGTCTCTGTTTGGGCAGCAATGAATAGAGCGTCCGATAGCCAGCAAATTAACACAAAGGTATGTCCCGAACTGGTGATGATCGCCTGTCGTTTAGCTCCTATTGGCAGTTTCCAACAAGTTACCACTTTCGGTCGTTGAACATAACACAGCAGCTACGCGCGCTCAGGCTTGGCCCGTTTCAAGGGAGAGTACACTGTGGGATTGATGTCAGTATAGACCATACAGCGAGTTTTGTCCGATCATCGTGTTGACGGCTATTTTACTCTCAAATAAATTAGGATACTCGGAATATCGCACGCATCGCCATCGAGCTCGCCAGGCGCGGGATTCGTTTGGAGCCCAATACTCCGATAAATCCCAACCGGCGATGGCAATGGATGGGACGGCCTGGGGAAGTCTTGGAATAATGTCTCTTCTAAACCCCGTGGTGCATCGTGATTGCGACGAATCTTTATCTTTGTCGTTCTCGTTCTATGTCTTTCTCAGTGATGTGGTTCATCCATAATTTAAATGTGGGGTCCGTGGTAGTGAACGAGGTCAAGTGAGAAGCAAAATGCTAAGCGAGTGTATGGGCGGAGGTATACAGATAAATGATATTCGGGGGAAGCCCGCCAACGACTCCAGTGCTATTCGCGTTGCGCCCCCAACATGAACTATACCGCCCTGAGATATAAATGGCGACCCAAGCACAGTGACCATTGTTCCCAAGTAAAATCGTTGCAGCAATGAGTCCTGAGCTCGGAGGGCTCACATCGTGGCAATAGTGACGTGAAACAGGAATCGAGGGATTCAGAGCCATCCCACGCAGCGCTCGATGTGAGAAACCGATGGACCTGACTATAAACAGTTGGTCGAAGACTACCCCCTTGAAACATACCCAAGAAATCACTAAGAAAGTGTAAACATCGTTACGGATCACAAGTCGGATGATCGAAAGGGCTTACGAAATCCCAGAGAGTACCGAAAGCAGGAATTCCAAGAGCCTTGCAACCAAGTTGTATTTCAAAGTTTCCGACGTAGTTTGAGGTGATAAATACAACTAGTGTTAATGTCAGTGAATCTTTGGCTTCGGACGAAAGTCGAAAGGACTCCGTACCTTCAGCTTGCCAGTAGTCATAAACTTCTTTCAATATCCTCATCGTATCTGGACGACCGCCGCGCTCCTTGCTGTCCCACAGAAGACGACGCTCTGGTCCGACGTGTCGATGAATGAGACCACTGATGGTAGGGCCGAAGGTCTTCTCTTGGTCGGAGCCTAACAGCAGGGTTAGTTTCGCACAACGGCACATCACGGGGTGGCACACCAATCCAGATGAGATACCTGCAAGGAGGGATAGATGTTAGCCATTATGATTCATCGGAGCAAATATTTTCTCGCCAGTAAGGTGATTGGATACATGTTGAGAGGGCGGCGCCAAGACCCGTTCCCGTGCAAATACGGATGCCACGCTTATACAACGTCGACGTGTTGGAGACACCGGCGAACTGGACTGAGCGTGAGAATCCAGGCAAGTACAGGGGCCATGTCGAACCCACCTTGAGCTGACGAGTCCAGATCTTCGGAGGAGGATCGTTGACAAGACTTTTGGTGAAATCACCTGAGAAAGCAATAAACGAGGATTCGCAGGACTCGTAACCGTGAGCAAGCTTACCTTGCACACCACAAATCAAATAATGATATTCGGCGTGGGTTCCCTCACTGTAATGCACTCAGAAAGTAGAAAGGGCGTTTCAAAGTGAGATTGCGTACGAGATGATACCGAAAGCATGGTATTCCATCACCATAGAACGGCTGATACGGGCAAGCAGACCCTGCTGCATACCACGCTCGAAGCGAAGAACCGCGACTTTCGGAGATGGCTGGTAAGACAGTCAACTCGGGAAAATATTTTTCATAGTGTTTCACTCACGAGCTCTACGTCAACTGGAACTTTTCGGGTACAAATCCAGGGAAGGACAATGCTATCGAGGCGTTGTCAGAGCAGATAAAGGCGTTATCAATGAGGATGGTACGGACAAGAGGGTCATGCACATGGTGTACCAGAACGCTTGCTGGCGGACAACGTAGACACCGCTGCGATCCCATTCCCCATCCGTGACGTCATAGGTATTGGTTAGGATTGTGTACACCCAAGTCATCACGAGAGCCGCCCAACCGAAAAATCGGTGATTCCTCTCGAAGACGCTATATGAGCGATTGTCAGCCATCGCCCAGGAATATCTCCAAGGGCACATACTTGTGGTGAGTGTTACGGACCCAAGGCAAACCAGCAGTCATGGTAATAAGCAACACGACGGCGGCAATGACACCGAAGGCTAGGAGCGAGTCGTGGTAGAGATACTTGACTTTGAACTGGTTGACGAGCATAAAGATGAGCCAGGCGATACCAGAGATTGCGCAAGAGCTGTGAATGCCGCCAAGATGCTGGCGACGAGACATGAACTTACACTCCGAAGCCTACATGGATCCCACACACCTGGAGGGTAGAGGTGCAACCAAGACGGAACCAGAGAGGAGTCCACTTGGCAAAGCAAGTGTTGACAAACAAGTATAAAAGACGACCGAAAATCTCGTTACGCATGAGCACGGCGAAGTTCAAATTGCCCACAGCTAGAGCACCCGGATACTTAAGAGCGTATGGCCAAAGACCAGCCGCAGCGAAACCCAAGGCGGTAAAGTTGAGTATGAAGACGACTGTGAAAAATCGCCTTCATGGCAATGAGTGAGCGGGTAGGCTTATATGATAGGACCGACTTGTATGAATTGCACCAGATAATGAAGTGGACGTATTTAGATATCTTCATCTTCTGAGGTTTGGGGAGTTGAGGAGGGGGTTTTGCAACATTGGAAGGCAATAGAGGGGCATCCTTCTTGAGAGATTGCACGAGGAACAGGTCAAGATCGACGGGTGTCTTCTCGCCCTTGGTGAGGTCGGGGTTGGCAGTGAGCTGAGGGGAGTGGACCCCCAGTGTCCCCTTCTCGGCATCGTTATAAGGAGGCTGCGACATGATAACTCAACAAAGGTCGCAGTGAGGGGACCGCCCGTTGCGTCGAGAAGATCGGGCGACGCGAGGTTGTGATTTCTGCCTACCCTAGTTAGCTTTTATTCATTCCCAGGTGCTCACCGAGATATACGGGGAAGAGGGTCTAGGGAAGATCTCGGGAACAATCCGGTGCACAGTAAAGTAGTACCATACTCACAGGCGTTCACACCAGCGTTCAGGAATCCGAGTGACCGCCCGGCGTTTCAGGACGGACAGCACACAACTACGCATCCTGATTATGGCATAGCACTCGTCGATTCATCGGGAGCTGGTCTCCATCATTCTTATTTTTCCAAGGCACTCTGCTGTTGCTCAGTGCTCGTCCGTGGGCCCAGTCTTGAAACGACAGGCACGTTTGATCCGCACGGGAGCGCGATGGGACCGTTTGTGCGTACCAGCTCCGATAGCATTCTAGATAATCCGATATCCTGCGCAGGAGCATGTGAGCAGTAGGATTGGAAATAACTCTATGACACCAGATGAGTGGTAGACGGAAATCGTCGTTACATAGGCATGTACCAGAGGGGTCGGAGCGTGGGTTCTGCACCAGCGGGACAGGACACTACCTGGGAACCTGCAAGTGAAAACAGATAGTGAGAAATAATGGCCTTACAGTAGACTGACCTAGTCGTTTTCCATTCATCAACCGCCGGGGCCACGTGGCACCCCCACCAGGACCCCGATCCGAAAACTGGCAGGTCTCCCCCTTCAATCGAGCACTGTACCCCTCCCACGACGTCACAGCCAGGCCTCGACGCAGACGCGCAGCAAGATGCCACCAGGAACAGCAGCGTACCTATCCAAAATTACTGTGGGCGGACCCTTCACTATCGATCATCGATACCCATCATGTAGATGGATAAGGTAGCTGCGGCCGCAGCCGCAGCCGCCTTCCTTCAAGGTCTACTAGTAGAGCGACGAAAATAGTTGACATGGTGCTGTCCAATGAAGCCACAGGATGTGATGACATCTCTCCGAACGCCGCAAACCTCTTCAAGGCCCATCAGCATGTGCCCGAGCGGCGGACAGAGGCAACGAGGGCTTGTCGGGTATGGGACATGCGCGTCGATGCTCTGAGCCGTCACATACGCGTCGGGGATGTGGCGGAACGGCCCCGACGCCTCTGAGAGGGCGGAGGAAGCGAGGAGCGCAAGTTGCCACGGCGAGACGCGTCGGTGTGTGAGTATTCGATTTGCCCAGGTGCCCAGTGCAAGGCAAGGGAGGTAGTAACCGGGCGGACTCGGACATATCGCAGGGGTTCGCCACGGGTACTGTAACGGGCTACACCGCGGTGTTCTGCTTACGGGCATGGGCGGCTAAGGGCCCGGTGCTCCACCATACCCGCGGCGTACCAGGCGAGTTGGCCGCGTGGAAAAACTATCTTCGGTTGACCCATCATATCAGCTCAGCCTCGACGATTCGACGGAAACGACAGCATTCGACTCAGACGAGCCTGAAGAACACGTTCCGGGTTGACCAGTAGTTTTGAGTGTTTGAAATTCCGCAACCTGTTGGTAGATGGACGAATGTGTGAATGCCCCCGCCCTGGCACGGCCCGCGCGAGTCGTGGTGCAAGCGAAATTTCTGTATATGCGTCAGTACATATGTACTAACACGATGTAGTTGATATGGCGAATTCTTAACATCCGCATTCCATTCCTCTTGCGTGCATTTGGTCTCCACGCACACGAGTTCAAACAACGGGATAACAAGTGGAGCCTAGTAGGTGAACGAAGTCTCACTTGCGACGTCTACGGGCCCGATGGATTGTTGTAACAGACTCCTTCGAGCTCGCAAGTGTGCATAGAGATCACCGATCTCGAAGTCACACTAGACAATCAGGGACGCAATACAGATCAAGCGACAAGACTACACAGCAAAATGCATCATCCTCCTTCCTCTACAAAGTCTCTGAGATGTCTAAGCTGTGCAGAAACTTCTTCCTTGAATAGTCCAATCTCGTTGCTGTTCTTGGCAATGGCCCGAATTGTCTCATCTTTAAGACGTGCGACCTTGGCGAGTTGCTCTCGGTAGCTGTGGATTATGGCATGAAAACAGAGGAAAACACTCCGGTAGAAGTTGCTCACTCAAATTGTAGGGCCTGAAGTCGCGACTTCACACTCATCCCACTGGATAATGCTGCCGTGCGTGCGTGCGCGAGTTCCCTCTCTAGTCGCCCGGCTTCGGCGTTACTTACCATAGATTCTTGCTGGGCCGCCTGCCGCGATGTTGGTCGTGCACGAGAGAATGATGTAGTAAGTCACTTACGTCTCGGAGGTCGTCTGCTTGTTCGTTCAATGTTACTACCTTCTTTTCAATCTCTCGGACTTCCTCGTCCACGTTTTCGCACTCCAGTGTCAATTGATCAAGTTCGTTGTCCACCTTGATCCGCTCACTTTCCACATTAGCACGCTCTGTCCGCTTGGTCTCTGCCACCGTATTGAGAGTCGGTTTGATCACCTTCCGAATGTCGGAGCCTGTGAGAACCTGCTGGGGATTAGATGTCGCGATGTTGAGTTGTAGCGTAAGATCGATGTCTTGGAAAGGCGGAGGAATTGGCGGAAATAATCCAAGCGAAGAAAGGATATTAGTATACAGGTCGAGAGCCTCTTCTGCAGCCGCTCCCCGATTCGTCATCACCACCTCCAACGACATGACAGCTTTTTGGGCTTCGGCGATTCTGTGCTTGAGATCCTCGAGATTCCGGGCCAGTGTTTCATGATCGGTATTCATGCGGATAACTTCTTCGGGTGTTAAGTTCTGCACCTTCACTACCTCGGCTAGTTTCGCATGTTCATTCTTAAGCTGCCCCAAATTCGAAACTGAAAAAATATCAGGAAAAAACTGAGAGGTTTGTGTATGGCTTACTTCGGATGGTAAGTTCAGCTTTCTCATGCGCAATGGTGTCAATCAAATGCTTCTTCCGCGATTCAAATCGTTGGTGAACATCATGGAACTTCGCTCTGTCACTGACAAGAAACCCGTGGTTTTTTTGCAGTTTCTCGAGGGGAGCCTAAGGAGGTTTGAGATCCAAATCCGCAGTGAAGTCATTATACCCACGGCAGACGATTGAAGTTGTTCAAACTCGGCTTTAATTCTGGCGCGCCGTTCTGTTTGCTCTTCTAAATCGTTTACTACTCTTTCATTCTTCTTTGCTTGAGAAGGGATAAGGCTTGATCGAGAGAGAGGGTATACAAACCCACCGTAGCGTGCCTCCAGGGCGTTTTCTTGCTCCTCGAAGTTATCTGAACCTTGAAAAAATGCGACGTATGCCTCTGCAAAATAGTCGAAAGCCAGGGCTTGGTGATGTATTGGATCGTGAAATTCTTCTGGTACCCTATCCACTACTTGTAGGGTTGGGTCATCGGTTTCCAGGTAATGTACTCGGGCCTGAAACATGATTAAGCCCGCGCAGTTCGCGTTCGCGGTTGAACATGGCTGACCTTTCCCATTTCTACCAACCAATGCAACACAGCAAGCAATGCTGGCCATGAATGCATACTGCCAGGAGCGGCCAGCCATTTATTATCAATCTGAGATGCGAAAGGGTATCGGAGGGCTTTCAAAGCTGGCTGAAACTCGTCCTCGAAGCGCGTCTTGGGATCAAAAGGGTATGATTGGTCAACTATACTAACAAGATGCTGGAATATTGCGCGAAAGTCCTTTCCGGTTATACTTGTTAGAGTTTGCATAGAAATCTCGTATTCGGTACCCTGGAGCCAGGAAAATATCTCCTGGCGCATTTTAGCTTGGTATGAGCGCTCGCGAATGGGCCGAGGGTCCTTGAGCACTTGGCTTCCCGATGGTGCAGGAAGGGCGGCGCCGCCTCCCCACACTGACCCACGACGCGTGGAACTTGATGGGTAGTGCGATCTTGGTCAAAATACTACGGAGCAGAGGAAGATATGGGCTCACGCGTTGAGGGGAGTCCGGCCATAGTTTGACTTGGTCGTGCTCTGCAGGAGTGGGTTGACATTCTGGGATCTATACGTAGATTGTCGGGGATTGGTTCCTGGTCCGCCACTAGAGGGGGGTAGATATGGTGTACGCCCAGGTGGACCCGCGAGGCTCATACGCACAGACGATGATGGAGGAGCCTTTTTGATGGTAGATGGAACCGGCAGACCGGAGCGGGCATTTCCGTAGGGGTCGGCTGCAGGCTGCATTGTAGACCGTCTTGGTGTTAGGATCCGAAGGAAGATAAACGCGTCTGAACGCGTGTGGGGCAGTCACGTGCCAAGCACTCATTTACCCTCCGAGTCCTTTGGCATAACAAGAATGGTTCTGAAAGACCTCTTCGGTGGTGCCATTGTCGCTGAGCTTCCATCCACCCTCATAGATGCATCGTACGTCTTGGACGTTCTGTGGTGTGCTTGGTCCCGTAATCTCCTTGCAGGTACCTTCGACAAGTCCCAGATAATCAGGAGGTCTTCGTGGATCCTGATTCCAATTCCATCATCATAGAAGTATTACAGCGCGTATCAGAGCCGATTGATGAGGAAGCAGTAAAGTGATCTCATTGTCCTTTTGTCATACCCAGATTTAGTGATCGTCTATCTAATAGATTCCACTTTGAAGCATTGGCTCATGACAACGATGCCATCTCCAGCACGATGCAACCCCCCTTTGTTATGCATAATGATCGAGGAGATCAGACACCGTCCCCTGTCATACTGCATGGATCTCAACGCATTTGCAAGTTCAACGCAATCACTGCAGACGACGTGGACATATTACTCGCTCTGTTTCGTGTTCATTCTAGGGGGAAAAGCGCTGACCTAGTGGTGTCGGCAAACATACCCAGGAATTCAGAAGGCGGCGTAGGAGCAAGGCTTTCAGCCGCCGTCGCATCAGACTTCAACTCATTAGTCTCTTCCCTCCGTATCATCGATTACAACCTCTTTCGCTGATTCTGTGCTCTCCGAGCCCAGCCAGTGCACTCTCATATCTGTCACTTTCCGGTTCAGATTTCTGCTCAACCATGTGAATCTTCCCTCATTCGGGCAGCTCAAGCACGATCCATACGATGTGTCCAAGAATGCGATAATGTCGATTATAGGTTCTCATGGATGTGTACAGTAGAATCTATACACGCATGCTTTTGATCAACTACAATTTGCCACTGCAGCACATCAGCATCAATGCCACCAAGTTTGTTGTCATCGGCCCTGGGATCTATCCGAGTCCGCGATCGAGTCCGTCACAATTTAAAGGCACAACCACACAAAAAACGGCGCAGAAATACATTTGTCCTATTCTTTGACAGCCATGTCCTCAGGTGTACCGATTCAACTTGAACGGTCGGTATACAATGTCAATATAGCTCGAACAGCAATAAAGAAAACACTGGTCCCCAGAACACTACATACATAAATGGACTAGGCATGACCTGCCTCATCCAACTCTTGCTCAGCCTCAGGTTCTTCCTCGATGCGTTCACGGACACCAGCCTTCGTGGCCTCTGCAGCAGCCTTGGCATCTTTCTTTCGTTTGGCCGATTCTTTCAGTTTCTCCCACCGTTCACGGAACCGTGCGATCATGACTTTCTGTGAGTTCGGATGTCAGACAACGGGGATATTTGTCGTAGTCGTAGCCAACCTGTTTGTCATTTTCCACACGGGCGGCTCGAAGCTCTTCTTCAAGATCCCTTATCCGACGCAAGAGTTGTGCCTCGCGGTCACGTCCTGCACTGAGTGCTGCCATGGGAGCGGGGACGGATGGTACATTGATATTAAGCGTGCTGAGATCCACCGCCGGCTGTTGTCCACCTGGTCGCTGTAAGACAAGAGAAGCTCCCATAGCCCTCTGTGCCTATGATACAGAATTCACTCTGTGAATACGATGCAATGACTGAGATGAGAGCATAGGTCCTACCTGATGCCGCGCCATCACTATACTATCCCGTAATAATTGATCCTGTTCTTTGCGTAATTGTAGTACACGCTCTGCTTCAGCAAGTCGTTTTTGCATCTCCTCTATCTCATGTTTCAGCGAAATGTTTTCTTTCTTTAGTGTCATTGTCGGATCCGATTCCAAGGGGACCAGGCAAAAGGACTCCGACAGGTCGTCCCCTATCGTCCAATCAGAAGGAGGCGGTTGTTATCGAGCCAATTTCATTGGTGGCAAGGCCCACCTTCGTCTGCCAATACTTCCTCGTCAGTTTCTTCGAGAACGACATCTGGTTCTGTACCAATAACATGAGTGCGATTACTGGTATTACCAGGAACCGGCATACTCGATTTTAGCTTGCCATCAAGCCAGAGTTTCCGGGAGAACCTGGAAACAAACGGTTCTTCACGCTCAGTCTCGCTTTCTAAGCTACCATCTCGTTGCAAACCCCGTTTTCCCGAAAAGTCTGGTTCTGTTCCAAGGGGGGCTGTGGTGAAAGCGACAGGCTGAGAAAGATTGTCCAGCATTCCTTCCATGATTCGCCAAAAGTGGTTGAAAGCATCCCCCGGATCAGACTTTTCTCGGCACGGACATGAAAGGTTAATCGCGGGTAAGAACAGTGTGTTTAGAGGGATAAGACGTACCCGTTGCCCAAGTACCATAAAGGATTCATCAACGTTGTTCTGTGAATCCATCAGTCGCAGAGAAGCGCTCGAGGGCAGTGGGGGTGACGGAGCTGGGTGGGGTGGATGGGATCCACCACTTGGGGCTGGGGAACTGTGTTGGGCACGCATTTGGGCAAGGGACAGCTTCTGCGGAAGAGTCGGATCTTTGTTCTCCTCCCGTAGCTTGGCGATCCTCCGCTCAAGCTCTCGTCCTGCTTTGACGTGTTCGTTGTAAAGCATACGAAGTGTACGTTTCGTCTGCGATCAGAAGCTCAACACAGACATAGGGACATGGGATGAAGAGGGGGGGGAAAGTACATTTCCATCATTTGCTTTCTCTTCACACTGCAAGAAGGCTTTCGCAGCTTTTGCATGCTCTTCTGCAGCAGGAATCAGTAATCCTTCATTCAGGAAATCCTCGGCATTGGCTGCATGTTGGTGTGCCTGCAAGCACCACTTGAATGTGCAGATGCTTCCGATCACGGCAACACTCACAGTGTGCAAGGATGAATCTGTCGTCGGCATGTTGAACCTTGGATGTCTACAACGGTGTGGGGGAAGTTCGTACAAGGGGTATGTGCAACTGTTTTCATTGAGCGGGTACTGGCAGGAATTCGGTTCTGGAGACTACACAAAGTAACCTAATATGGCATCCTCGGCACCAAGTCGTGGATTTGGCTCCTAATGCCCAGGTGCAGCCCGTATTCTACTGGTCCTTCGATTATCATTACAGCGTACTAGGAACTTGACTAGCAATGGAGTACATCGCCCATGTGAGATTAGAGAATCTTTTTTTGTTCGTCGGGGTGCCGAGTGTGCCGCTGCGGGCGGTGTCTGAAAATGGGAGGTTCGGCGCTCGGCTCAGTTTGTCGTCGTCCTTGTCATCGCCCAGCAGCGTCAGTCGGGATCGCCAGGCCAGCCATTCGACCTCGCGCTGTCCCTTCCTCTCTCCGATGGCGACCGCCGCACATCTGTCAGTATCTCACATCTGTCTTCTCACCGCAGTGCTCACGTCCTGACAGCAGGAAGAAAATCAGAGTAACGGGTGCGTCTTGTTGCTCATCGTAACAACCCTGATCCGTGCAGGGACTGACGGCGTGAAAGTTGTTGCCGCAGACGGCTTGTCGAAGCGGGATGTCTTTCGTCTCCCCGACCCCTTTGCCGTCATCACCGTTGACGCTGAGCAAACACATACGACCAGCGTCATAAAGAAGACTCTCAACCCGTACTGGAACGAGAGCTTCGACATGTGCGTGCTGGTTTTTCTTGGGGAAGGGAGTGGTCCCCTCAAAATTCACTTTGCTCATCTCTCATCTCCACAGCACCGTCAAGGATTCCTCCGTCGTCGCTGTCCAGATATTTGATCAGCGCAAGTTTAAGAGACGCGACCAGGGTTTCCTTGGAGTTGTCAATGTCCGAGTCAGCGACGTCCTCGACCTTGAACTGGGTGGTCATGGTAAGCGCCCGGCAGTTGCGCATTTCCCTGCCTGTTCAACGAACTCAATTTTCTCCAGAAATGCTGACGCTGGATCTGAAAAAGTCCAATGATAACCTCGTGGTGCACGGCAAGCTTATCATATACTTGTCAACTAACGTCAATCAACCCATCTCCAACCCTGGACCCTCTCAGGTGCAGGGCGTTACCACCGCACTAGCTGACATGGGCATGAACGAGTCCAGTATCTCTCTTTCACCCAACGGTGCCGGTCGCTCTGGCAGTGCTTTGTCCAGAACCTCCAGCGTACACGCAGCCGAAGCGGCGCCGACAACGCTAATGCCGACGCCAACTGGCCACGTATCATCTTCCTCATCTGGTCTCGCCGATCAGGATCAGTTGTCCAATCGTCCTATTAGCTCGGGTGGTGCGGGGGCTCTTGCGGCACTGGCGGCAGCTCAGCAGGCCAGTACTGCGGTTGCGGCAACAGCTTCTGGGGCAACCAATCTACAAAAAAACTTCAACCCTAACGTCGACCAGTTTGGAGCACTGCCTCCTGGGTGGGAACGCCGTATCGATCCTCTCGGCCGAACTTACTACGTAGATCACAACACGCGAACCACAACTTGGAACCGGCCATCCCCAGACCAATCAATCAACACCAATAATCAGGACAGCGAGACGAATGCAGCCAGAGACCAACATTCCCGTCGTGTTCTAGCGGATGACATGGTTGATGTCGGCCGTGCTAATACACAAGCGAACGTTCACCGTACTGGTTCCACTACACCCCAACCCACTTCAAACAATACTGGGTCAGCCGCCCTAGCCGCAAGTAACAACATTACTACTGCGGGTACTGGCAGTCTTCCGGCCGGATGGGAGGAAAGGTACACCCCCGAAGGACGTCCATATTATGTTGACCACAACACCCGCACAACTACCTGGGTCGACCCTCGTCGCCAGACAATCATACGTGTCATGGGGCCCAATGGCCAAAACACAGCCCTCCAACCACAGGCTATTTCTCAGCTTGGTCCTTTACCCTCTGGATGGGAGATGCGCCTCACTTCAACTGCACGTGTATACTTTGTCGATCACAACACCAAAACCACGACATGGGATGATCCCCGTCTTCCATCTTCGCTGGACGCAAATGTGCCACAGTACAAGCGCGATTTCCGGAGGAAGCTCATCTATTTCCGCAGCCAGCCCGCTATGCGTGCGCAACCAGGTAATTGCCAGATTAAAGTCAGGCGAAACCACATCTTCGAGGACAGTTACACGGAGATCATGAGGCAGACACCTAATGATCTAAAGAAGCGTTTGATGATTAAGTTCGATGGCGAGGATGGTCTGGACTACGGTGGCCTTTCTAGGTGCGTTGCCGAGCATTGATAGTTGACCACATACTGACCTATTATCAGAGAGTTCTTTTTCCTTCTCTCGCACGAGATGTTCAACCCATTCTATTGCCTGTTTGAATACTCCGCCCACGATAACTACACTCTCCAGATCAATCCTGCGTCAGGAGTAAACCCCGAACACTTGAATTACTTCAAGTTCATCGGACGTTGTCTTGGACTTGGCATCTTCCACCGACGCTTCCTCGATGCGTACTTCATCGTCAGCTTCTACAAAATGATTCTAAGGAAGAAGGTCACACTATCCGACCTGGAATCTGTCGATGCAGAACTCCACCGTGGTCTTACATGGATGCTGTGAGCTACTCGTATACCCTGTGTTCCTGGACGCTCATTCCATACCCAGCGAAAATGACATTACGGATGTTATTGATGAGACTTTCACCACATCCGAAGAACGATTTGGAGAGCTCGTAACGATTGACCTGAAGCCTGGAGGTGCAGACATTCCCGTGACCGAGGAGAACAAGAGAGATTATCTCGATGCCGTGGTCGAGTATCGTATCTCGAAGCGCATCAAGGACCAATTCGAAGCATTCATGTCGGGCTTCAGCGAGTTAATCCCGCAAGAACTAATCACTGTCTTTGATGAACGAGAGCTCGAGTTGCTTATTGGTGGGATGTCTGAGATTGATGTGTAAGTGTCCGCGTTTACTTTGCGGCGCTGCTACGATACCCACCCATTTATAGTGATGATTGGACCAAACACACCGATTACCGAGGCTACGAGATGAATGATGAGGTAATTCAGTGGTTCTGGAAGTGTATTCGCAGTTGGCCACCCGAACGTAAATCCCGACTGCTACAATTTGCAACGGGCACATCGCGTATTCCTGTTAACGGCTTCAAGGACCTTCAAGGCTCAGATGGCCCGAGGCGTTTCACAATCGAGAAATCTGGCGATCCGTCACAATTACCGAAGAGTCATACTTGTTTCAACCGCATCGATTTACCGCCGTATAAGGACTACGCTAGCTTAGAGCATAAGCTTACGTTGGCTGTAGAGTGAGTTCGTTGTTCGTTGCGAACTTGGTTAGGATGTTGACGGACTTGTCACAGGGAGACCGTTGGATTTGGTCAGGAGTAAGCTCTGCAGACGGAGAGAACAGAACGCCTTATTTACCCCCTTTTCACCCTTTCGTATTTTTCTACTTTCACAACTGAACGACAACCTATCTCATCTGTAATCTTACTGGGAACGTATTGTTGTTTGTATGAGGACTTGGCCTGCCCTAAGTGGTGCAGCCTGTTGCAAGCACTATCATACCTCCCGTTACACGTTAAGTAATATCAGACCAGAAAACCGCCTGATACATGTCAACAAGACTGTTCACGACACGATCTCACCGCTTCTCGAGCGCGAATCCAATGTAAATGTCTGACGCCTTTGATAAGTAACTGATTCGTCGGGAGATACACTAGTGAAATGGCTCACTAGCGGCTTCCCACTGATCCTCGTTCATCGCACTCTCGCCGTTTGCATCCACAACCTTCATTCGCACCATGAGTTCCTTGAACTCCTCTTGTTCGGAGTGTTCCGCAAATATTTGGTGGAATTCTTTTTTGTAAATCGGGTAGAGGGAATATTCCGCGGCCAAACTGTAATGCGAGGTAAGAAAACCAGCCATCTCGAGGGATCAGATATTCTGAATGGAGGACCGGATTTAAGAGGAACAATGCGCAAGTGCGAAGATCATCACAACCCCCAGAACCATTCGCGCAAGCATGGCGCGATGACGCAGGAAACCCACCCTACGAAGTTGTCCCAGTCTACAATGTATTCTGGTACATCCTCAACAGCATCGTCGAGGAAAAAGTAATAACGATGGCCAAATAGCGGGCGAGATTGCCGATCTTCGAAACGAATCCTATATACAGCATTACCAAAGGAAAGGTCAGTCGCGGAAGGTGGCAGTGCATCTAGTCGTTCTCTGAGAATGGTGTTATCCTTTTGACAGGAAGTTGAGCGAGAACAGTGCATACAATAATTGATCGGCGTTGGGAATAGTACCGAGAAACACTCCACCCTTGCGAAGGTAGTCGCTCACGTTACGGAGCATACACCGCGCTTTCTGTGACGTCTCAAAAGCGTAGTGCATGCAGAATTGCATCGAGACAACATCGAAAGGCTGCGCAAGTCGTTCCGGTGGGAAAGCTTTGGAGAGAGGTTCGGTGTAACAGTCGATTGCTGCGAACGCAGCGTCAAAGCGCGGGTGAGGCATCGTCTGCCACCTTTCACGGGCTTGAGTGACGGAAATATCAGCGATATCTACAGGGATTCGCGAGTCATCAGCCAGATAAACGGTCAGCGAGGGGATTGGTGACCACTCACCGGCGCAGACCAGCTCTTTAACCCGAGCTTTCGCCCATTTGGTGAGGTCACCACCCTTGCCACAACCGAGATCGAGGACCTTGCCACGTCCTCTGCCCGGTCCGGAGGATTGCGATACGGGGGATGAAGCGAGAGCCGAGTGGGCGAAGCGCGTGATCAACACAGATTTCACCCAATTATTGAAATATTTGAGGCCGATGATGGGTGATTCCATGCGTTGCTTGACGCCTACTTCAGGGCGCATGTTATCTGTGCGCAAAAGAATAGAGACGAATCAGGAAGTACACCAGGCAAACCGCATAAGAGACTCACAATGACTGATCACTTTCCCCACATCGCCTGCATGCCGTTTTACAGGGGGGACGTCATCCGGAGACCTACTGCGTTCTCGTTTACGCTTGGAGAGGAGAAGCTGTGTGCCGATGCCGCGGTAGTGTTTATACGACTCCATTTCGCGTGGTGTCATCGGGACAAGAACGGAACCTGCGGGCGTTTTGCGATTGCGCGGGTTGTATGGGATGGTGGATAGTGGTTGTGGCGGCATCGTCGGGGGGACAGTGGGGGTGTCTGAGGAAGAAGAGGAGTAGAAGGGTGCTCTGATGGGAGAGCGGGTGAGGGGGGAGGGGGGGAGGGCACGTGAGGTAGAGGTGGCAGATTCGACCTGCTGCTTGCTGTGGAATGGCGCACGAGATGGCGGAGGCGGAGGATGGTGTGAGAAATGCTGCGACTGTCCATCCTCTGGCGGTGTGTCCGTCCGCGAGATGTCGAGGACCGGGAGATTGCTCCGACGCCGCAGCGATGGCGCACCAGCCAACCTGTCCACCTCCCCATTCGATGTCAGCGACACGGGAGATTGGGTGTCTGTCCCCAGTAACAGATGGGACAGGCTCGATGGCCGCGCAGAACTTGGTGTGCGTGGCTCCTGGGGCTCCGAGTTGAGCAAGACTGCCAGATCGGTGGCCCGACGAGCTACAGTCGGGCTGTTGGTTGCTCGCGAGGAGGACGGACGTGACGACGAGGGGGAAGGGACATCGAAAGAGAGTCTTTCATGTCTGTCCGAGTCGGTGTCGTGGGCATGGGCTGGAAGGGGCTTTGGCTGGGACACCGGCGAGTTCAGGGCTGCGTCTCGAACTGGATCAAAAGCTGGCATCTGAAGACAATGTCGATCTTTGTGACACAAATATGTTCCAGGGGTCAATAGACCATCACCCAGGATAATCCCAATGGGAATGTGTTCGTCGTCGTCGTCGTCGTCGCAAGCGCCGAGCTCAGCGTCGAGACTATCAAACGCGGCGTGTTCTTATATGTACAAACAACAGCAAATACCCTGTTAGCTGCTACTCATGCACGCTCTCCTGTTCCAGCTTCCAGCATCAGCTTTTGCACGAGAAAGTGATAGTATCTATAGCTCCCCATTGCGCTTCGCAACCCACTCAGAGATGTCCGTCGTCGAACGCTAATGCACAATTCAGTTTAGGTTCACCCACACGAGCATCACCACTCCATCGATCCTCAGAGGCTGGAAACCTACCTCGATCCAAGCAGCGGAAGCTCGCAGTGAGTCGAGTGTCTGCGCAAGCGCGAGGTGGTATCGCGAAGTATCTCTGTGCTGTATCTTCCTTGAGCACTGAGGTAAATGTCAGAGACGTGACAAACGGACCGCAAAGAATTTCTCAATTCCTTCGATATCGTCCTCGGTGCTCAGGTTGCCAAGCGCGGCCTGCCAGACCGTAGATCGTGACGCGAGCATAGCCATAGATAAATTGGCGCACCGAAATAACGTCCTTGAAGGAAAAGTTTCCCTTGTATCGTTCCTCGAGCTGTGCCATACTGTCTCAACCACATTGCCAGCCAAGAAAATATACGGACGCACAACTTCAAAGTTATCCATGAAAAATTTGGCCGATCTTCGTCTCGTGCCATAGTTCATCTGCTGACCAGAGAAAAAGTATATGATATCCTGATTTCTGGCTTTGTCGAGGATGAAATGTTCAGTGTCCCTATGACACGATTCATCTTTACTTGCACACATCGCATACCTGGTCAAGATGAACGAAATGGGATATCGGATAACGATCGGCCAGGGTACGTACATTGCAGAGATGCCAACCGAGGGTAGCGTAGTTCGGTCTTCGCAAAGACCTTTGACGAAATTATATTCATCCAGGCCCCCGTATTTCACAGCCTGGAACGTTTAGTTTTCGTTAACGAACACATTGTGGAACAGTTGACCCACATTTATGGCAGTTGTTCTGAACAAATCCACAGGGATTTTTGATTCATTGTTAGTGGCCATGTATAATTTGAACATTTCCCTAAGCGTGTCAATGACACTTCCCCGATGTTAACCCACTGTGCGCTCCCGGCGCATATCAACGATGACATACGCTTGATCGCCAGCCGCAGCAGCCTGTCCGATGGCTTTCGTTCGGAGCTGTGAAATGTCTACGGGCTCAGATGGCAAGTACACATAGCCAAGCCTATCCACGATTGGTTTGAAGAGATTCTATATAAAATGGCAGTTTAAATGATAGCGTGTGTTGGAGTCGCGGCACTTGCCTTTCTGAACTCATTCAAACCTCGGACAATCCCCTCGTTTTCCCACCACGTCGACACCAAGAGAGCCAAGTTTTCTGCGATACTGTCCCAAACTAAGACTGCCCGGTTCACAACAAGTCAGTCAAATAACATGCTTCGAAAACAGAAACACTGACACTCGGTCTCACTCCTGAATATATCTACCACTGTGAGTGCACTACTAACAGTGGCATATCCAGACTTGGTGAGTGCCATAGCGTCATGAACTATTCCTATGCGATCGTTGAGGGAGAAGACGGTATCGCCCTGAGCCGCTTCACGTGCGATGCGAGTGAGCCGTTCTTCAGGGTAAAGGACCCTATCTGTCCATTCATTAGAAGCACAGTCGAAGGAGAAAGAACACCGATGCATACAAACACCATACGTCCCCGCATTCAGCTTGTATGTTTTACTCGTGTCGATCGCAAGAGTAGTCTCACGGGCAGTAAGCACTGCAGTCTTGTCAATTGATGACCTCCCTGTTTCATCCACGGTCAAGATAGCGAGAGGGATAGTCCTATGCGTCTCAGTAAACAGCGTTAGGTGTAGAGGCGATATAAGGGACACACCAGGTAGTTTGATTATCCTTCTCTTCGGCAGGACCAGTTTCAAGGTAGCGATCCTGACGTACTTTGATTCCATCCCTCGTTTCAGTGACAGTGAGCACCGGAAATCCAATCTATAAAATCCAACCACTCAGTGAGCAGTAATCGGAGACACCAAATTTATCGACATATACTTTCACAATCCAATTCTCCATCATTCCCGGGACATCAATGGCTACGCCATCCGGGGCATGTGTGGCTTTGTCAATCCCATCCCACAGATCTTTTGTGGTCGTATTCCCATAGAGATGATCTTTGAGATAGATCGAAACGCCTTTGAGGAAAACATCTTGTCCAACGAAGTTGCAAAGCATGCGAAGGACTGAAGGTAGTTTAGTTGCCACGTCAGGCTCATCTATGATAACCTTACCAGAAGCTGCTTTGGCATATGATAGCGAGTCAAATATCTACGGGTCGCTGTCTATTCTGCTGTTAAACTATGCATATTTGAAGACTTACTTGGTTGATTTGGTTAGCGTCGGGACATTGAACCTCGATCGGGTGGGAAGACGGCTTAGCGTCAAGGTCAAGGGCGTCGTTCAGGTGTTCGGTAATGAACTTGGAGTCGACCTTCCACTCGGGGTAGAGACTAAACAAGGATCAAATGAATGACTACATATAGTTGAAGGGATCTTACCGATCTGGATTTGTAGAGTCAACAAAGCACAAAACAGAAGGACCAAGACATACCGACGACGATGACTTCACCCATCTTGATAGTGTGAAGATAATCTCTAAAAATGTGGAAAAAAAAACACATACCAAGGTGGCAAAGCCTTCGTTCAAGTACAAGTAGTCCCACCACTCCATCGTGGCAATGTCTCCAAACCTCGAGGGAAGTGTGAACACCATACAATACCATGACGAGCAGATTTACTGACCACATATGGGCCACTTCGTGAGATTGGAAGACGGTGATACGTTGCTTCGTCGCCATATCGGGGCGATCCGAATTCATAAGAAATGCGCTCGTACGTCCAGTGATAAGCCCCTACAAATCCCGTAAGAATTTGGAATGGTACCGATGGCTTGAAGTCGTCACCCAGTTCTCCATTGCGCCGGCATCAAAGTCGTGGGCCTTTAGAGTATTCACTCACGATGACTCGAAAACAAACGTGTGTCTTACCACCAGGGTATCCAGTTTCGGAAGCGGATACTCGATGTCGAAAATTTGCTCGTAGACGGGAAGTACTTTAGTCTTCACATCGAGTGCATACTGAGCCCGAGTGATGACATCCGAGGTCCCTGACAAGACTTGACAAATCGACATCACCCGCGGTAGGGAGAAGACTTGCCATAAATACGGAGTGGTCGAACTTTCCCCGTCAGCGGACTCTTGTACGAGCTCTCCAGATGGCCAAATTGCCCATTGGCATAGGCTACAAGGTAGGTTGACATCTACCGCAGTTGATCAGCCTTTAAAACACGGATACTCCCAGATCATCTCACGAGGGGAGTCGTATTGAACTTGGTGATCTTCCATTCCTCTTTGCTCTGTTCCTCGGTGCTAAGGGTAGCAAATATCTTTGCTGGAGCTGAATCCTCGTAGTTGCCTGTTTCCGTCTTGTAGACTTCCTCAGAAGAAACAGGCATATTGCTTAGATTTGTGGTATCTTTGCGGGATATCATTGTGATTGTAAATCTGGCCTTGAGTGAGGGTTCATCCCAGCAAGGGAATGCACGTCGAGCAGCGGTAGGCTTATACGTTGGATGCATTCAGATCCAACACTTCGCGAGTGCATGAGTGATATCTACATACCTCAAACTGCGTGAGACTGTACACCTTCTTGTCACCGTCATCCTGGTATATGGACTTGTAGTACCCCATCATCGCACCGGTCAGCTTTCCTGAAAAGGCGATAGTCAAGGTAGCAGTGGAGTTGGCGGGAAGTGCTGTAGGGAAGTCGAGAGTGCCTCGCTCTATCTCAGAATCAAATGACCTGGATGTGTTGATCTGCTGCATCCTGAGATCATGAGAGAACAACGATATGTCGGACAACTCTAAGTCTGCCACATTGAAGGTGAGAGCAGAGGTCTTTTCCTTGATCTCCAATCTAGTATTTAATTGTGAGCATGAATGTGCTAGGGAAAGAAAAAGTGTGCTCGCCTGATTTTCACGAGGCCCTCGAAGATCTCTTTCTTAAGGTCCGTCTTTATGGTAAGATCATAATGAGTTGGTTGGACATTCGATGGCAAACGGAAATCGCTGCTGGACATGGTGGAGAAGCACGTCCTGGTACCAGTGGGCTTTCCCGGAAACCGAAATGATGTGTGCGTTGTAAGGTATAGCCGCCGTCGGCAGAGGGAACTAGCAAAGGTCGTATGACCCAGCAGTGTGCGTAGGAATGATGCCATTAATGGCCATCTACCAACATTCGGTAGCTTGAATATAACCTTTCAAACCAATTGCGAGTTGGAAGGGTTGAGTCCGTCTCGACGTTCAATTCGTAAATCAACTCTGTCGATTCTCATGCATTACAGTGACACACAATGCACTAGGGTCGACAACACAAACTAACGTAATTCCAGTCCATCGTCCTGTGGGTTCGATTGCTGGTTATCAAGCATTCGCGCGACGGCGAGGAAAGACCGGTTGCAGGGGCAGAAGGGACTTCGGAAATGTCCTCGCGGATATGTTCTGATCAAGTTCCTTCAAAGCATTCTGGATCTGTACAGCAGCTGTGTCGTTGCAGTCGATGAGCTCTTCCCAGCAGCGAGTGATAGCTTTGCCATTCTTGTAGTAGTCTTCCTCGAGGCCCAGTAGTCCATTGAAACATTTTGCACTGCAAAGGACGGTTGTCAATGTGTCTGCTGAAAAAAAAAAACGAAAATTTCACTTCTCGACAACCATGCCCCGTAGCTCATCAAGGACTTGCTGGATAAGTTCATCTCGACCATGCCAGACATCATTTTTGACGTTCCTGAATTTATCAGAGATACCTTTGACAATCACCTGGTGGTTTCATCAGTCAGGCAAAAGCACAGCTCAAATGACCGGCCATATACAGCGTGGATTTCATTGAGTACCTGAAGATGTGGGTCCGAGGTGAATGAGAGAGCGCAGAGGCACTCACCTCCACGATATCTTGAATTCCAACCTCGTCGGCAGTTTGGCCGTGTGCTGAGGTTTTGATGCAGCTATGGGTCAAATTATTGTCGCAGGATACCATAGGAACAACGGTCACCTTGCAGTAACTTCGAGGTTTGTACTGTGGCCCGCGGGATGATTTGATCAGGTGATTCGCGTCTCATGTTCACAGCTCCTGTCGGTATCCTGAGGGGAGAAAGGGTATTGCTGTCGGAGGGTGATGGAGGTCGACGGCTTTGTGTGGCGTTAATAGGGAGAGGGGGGTCTACGTATTGGTTTCTCGTTCTTGCTAGGAAAGGACATGCGACTAACCTCAATGAACTGGCCTGCGTCTTGGATTTGTCTCTTTTGTCCAGCACATACTCAACAGGGGATGCAAAGGTAACGCTTCGGCGTCTGTGTCGAGGGGATGGGACAAAGGCAGGTTCTTCTACACCGATGCAGTCGGACTGGTCGGGAGTCCTGAGCTTCGTTTGAATGTCCGCATCTGAACGCACAACATCAATGGACGCCTTGTGCAGCTCGCTCTTCTCTCGGGCCGGAGAATCGTCGATAGTGAGATCAATGGTGACAATTTCCGCTCGAGGTATCGACTCCACGACCAGTTGAAATGGCTGGTTAATGATAAACATGCAATCTATTTCAGTAAAGCCAGACTAATTACCTCCACGGGGTCCTCGGTCTGTTTCAAGGATGCCGGGTATTCAACAACTTCCTGGGCTAGGCTAACCTCGTTATTTACGACGGTACGGGGGTCGGACACGGGGTGTTGATCATCTATAATCTCTTCGGTCTTGATATATATTTGCTCCAGGACAAGTTGCATCGCATCTGAAGTAGCTTGTTGAACGAAGTCAATGGTCCCCCTTGGCTCTTTGGCCGGCATGACACTGGGGTAGCTCGGTTCGCAAGTGAGGATGCTGCTAGCCTACAAACAACAAATTAATGACGTTAATTGCGAACCCAAAAGCTGACCTTCAACGTTTCTCGAGGTAGGCTCGTCTCCGGAGTGATATTTTTGACCCTCCTCAGCTCCACCATAGGCTGTGGAATAGCGAATGTCTAGTTCGACATTATGTGAGATTGCGAAAGTGGCATCACTCACTACCAGATTATTTATCTTCGGAAAAGGGGACTCTCTGGCCGCAGGTACTACGGGGGGGGAACCGAGGATTGATGGTACGCCGTGACTGATTTTAACGCCCGTGACTTGCAGAGGGGGGGTGGCTAATTTCTTAGGTTCCATACCACAAGCTGCCTGACCGTCTGCTCGTTTCCCTTTCTGAATCTTGGCGCGCATGGCGTTGGCCCGTGTTCCACCAGTCGCGGTCGTCTGCCTCTTTTTGATCCTCGACGATCTGCGAGTACCTTGGCAGGTTGGCCCGGGTTCTGGGAGTTCGTCGAAATTGACCACCGTCGGATCAATAACAGGAGAAGTGCGTTTGGCCGTCTTTGTGTATCTCTTCACCCTGGAAAGAGGAATGCCATCTAGCGAAGTTTGGTTAAATTTGACCTTATCCTCCCCGATCCCAAGTCTATCGCCACGGCTCTTCTTGCGAGGAGGAGTGGATTCATCGTTAGCCTCGCCGATGGCCTTGCTTGAAGTCTTGATGGACTCTCTTTTTCGGCGGCTTCCAGCAATCTTAGGAGGGACGCTAGTATCCTTTGTGACCTCGATACATACTTTCTGGTCAGCACCAGAGGAATGGGTAGAGCGCGTGACGTGCTGTCCAAGTTCGTCTTCTGCGGAACTGAACCTTATCTGAGGCTTTCCTGCCAAGGCGATGTTAACTTCCGTGGCAGAGGGCCCGTTTTCGTTAACATTCGTTCTGTCTGCGCCAAGGACATCCTGGGAAACGAGCGACAGAACGTCAGCGACTCCAGTGCCAACGGCAAGACGAGCATCAGCGTTCGACAATAGTTTTGGGGAAACATCGATCTGGGTGCTAGATGATGAGCCAAATGTGGGGGAATCCGAAATCAAGTGCAGTTTCCCTGTTTCAGGTGGCCTTGGAGCAATTCCTTCTGTACATTCTGCGACTTTCGAGGCGAACCTAGAGGATTTCTTTATTTCCTTATATGTAGCGCTGGAACTGTCCTTCATCCGCATGCGGTCTATTTTCTGTTGTGTCGGTCTCAATTCGTGGTCGCAAGTTGGAGATACTCCGGTCGCCGTTCGTTCGTTGGCGGTATCGTCATCGGGTTCGAATTCGGAAATTTCTGAGAGTTCATCGCTGTCGCCAAATATTCGTATTGTTCTGGTCGAGTTCCCAGGAGGGAAGGGTAATGCAAAATTCTGGATAGGCTTCGACACTCCATTGGTAGGTGGTATCAATCTGACGCTTTGTAGAGTGATGGGGGCGTCCTCGGCCACTGCAGACTCAAGTGCTTCTGAAGCTAGGTTTTTGTCCTTGCACGGAGACTTTGGATCGGGCATGGGCGAGGAACCCACACCTCCAACTTGTGACACCGGGACGGCCCCAGACATGATTGGGTCTTCGATATCTGTTTTGTAAACTGGAGAAGTAGTTTCATAAACGAGAAAGCAATAATCTGAAGTTTGATTTTACCTTGGTTGACGTGTTGGACTTTACCCACAAAACTCGCAGTTGGTGGAATTGGGGAACTATCGTTTATGAATTTAAATCCTGAGCCCATCGAGACACTCTTGCGTTTTTTCTCCACTTTTGTCAGTGGGTTGAGAAAACTCAGTTTTCCCTGCGGTCAATGAATAGGGAGCTTTTCTCACAATTGACATTCTTACCACACCACGTCGTCGTAGCGCCTCCATAAATCTGCCCACAGCGTCATTCTGCAACAGAAATTTTGCGTGGAGGTGGCTTGCACCGGGGGATTTCATTTGGACATTAGCCACTACCGGCGGAGACGTCAGATAGGCCATTATCAATACTTTGCCTTCTGGGACATTTTCCCCTGAGTTATCAAGCGTGATTGTGCGGATGTCGGAGTATGGTACTTGCAGGCTCTCGCATAGATCATCCTATCAAGGAAGGTTGTGAGATGAAGAATGATCAGAGGTAACGTAGCCTACGTTTTCGACAACGATATTCACAAGAAATGCTTGTTTATCCATGATCAGCCTGTCGGCCGCAAGTGGCTGCGGGAAGACACGTCCACAAACGTCTATCTCGTCGATGGAAAAGGGTTGTGGACTGGGTGTAAATGTATTAGTGTTGGAGCCTCGCCGAATAGTAATCCACTGACTAAGTAATATCAGTCCTTGCAAGAACATCGATGATCTGAGCAGCAACATCATCCCAGTGCGTGCCAGACGGCCTTTGCATAATATCGAGCAGTTCTGCACTGCATTTGAACAGCTTCTGGGAACCCAGAACTTCTTTCACAAACTTGACCCTTCTGAACTTTCCTTGTGATGTGTTGTGGGTAGGGGGAAGAAGACGAGCGAATAACATCAAAAGCGCCTCGAGGAGCAGGTAATCTAGTATGGAATGCAGTAAGCACCAACTCATATCTGAGAAGTGGGCAACTACCACCTTTTGTTCCGGATATAGCAGCCCCGAGGCGTTCGCTGTTGAGTTCTCATTCAGATTTGAAGCATACAAAGTGAGAAAAACTAGACCTTACCCGCCCAAAACAGCCCTTTGACGAAGTGCGTTCTGAATAGTGATTCGCCTGGCAGCAGTTTCTGTCAACGTATTATACGCCTGAGAACAGTCCCTTAGATCAAGAACCAAGCGCATATATGCAACTTTTTGTAGAAATAATGCGCTCACGGATAAGCAAAGTGGTATGCTGAATATTGGAAGTCCTCTGCCGGAATCAAGGAAGAAGAAGTCGCAAATGATGCAATACAAAACCTCCCAGACTGCACCATCTGCTTCAACATTGGCTGCTTTCTCTGAGCGAGGTTGGTCCCAAAACACGAGGGATACACGTACCTCCATCTTTCTGATCCAGGAAATCCTGTGGTGTACGTTAGTCGTTCGTGTTTGTGGACACTCTGCGGCAATCTTACGAGGATGCCGGACAAGATGACCTCTGCAGTTGCATCCCATGCTGCACGCAAACTCTCGTCTTCATTATTGTGTGCGTCGTGAATTTTTCCTAACACTATGGAGAGGACAGAGGAAGAAAGCTGCAACGCTGGCTGGAGGCAAGCATTGTATAATGGAAGAAGTGGTTGGCGGAGCACAGTAGAAAGTTTTCGTATCATCTGTACCGAAGGGGACGACGAATTCTACACGATGGAGTTGGTCAGATATGGATCGGGAGAATTCACGCATGCATACCAAAAGTACCAGACAAGATGCAAGGTTATTGAACGCATCCTGTACATGGCTTTCCACGCCTCTCTTGTGTAAGGCCACTCTGAGCGCGTCAATAGCTTCTTGGACGCCTGGCATGTCAAACGGCTTCTTAAAGTCTACTGTGTGCGTGTACTGCAGAAATGGGACCGAGGTGATGACGAGCGTAAATCCTGTTGCTAGTACTAACCCTTATACGCGCTGATCGACGCGATCTGCCCGATTATCTCAACACGTGATCAATGATTTTAGTCATGTGACCGGCACGCGGAGTTCCAAAGGATGTGACGCGTATAATGATCTTGCATCAACTGTGAACTGGAGCGAGCTTTCCTGACGTTCATCTCTCCCCTGCGCTACCTTTTTTCCAGATGGAGTCCCCCGAGGTGGACATAAAGCCGATCATTCTAGCGGACGTGGCAGGCGAGAGCTCGCTTACAGTCCCAAGTGTTGGCAAGCTCAAGCAGTCAAGATACGAGGATGTATGGCCCGGGGACGTGCACGCCGCGTTCATGGAAGGTCGGTTCACTCTTCTTCAGTAATCTACCATTCTGCGATAACAACTAGCTATTGCTCTGTACCCACCGATGGGTAAACGGCGACTCAAATACTACCGGGTATCGACGCATGAAAATGAACACTTCTCTGAGGCCAACCGGGCCAAGTCTTTTGGGCGCTGCCAGCTTATCCAATCTTATATTCTAGAGAAAACTGGAAAAAATCGTTCCAGGAAGCAGGTTTCCAGTCACCTCCAGAGACTTAAAAAAATCCACAAGGATAACCCAGCCAGTTGGTCTTGTGCTTTGACCGTTGGGAGTTGCCTCTTAATTTATTTCTTAGTGCGCCCCCTCTTCTCGGAACTCTCCCAGCCTTCCTCGGAGCATTGCTCTGCACCACAGGCCATAGCAATATCCTCTCAAGATGTCTTCACAAATACTTCTGTTAGCACGCGTCACCTCAAGAGCGATCTCGATCTTGCTGTCAATTTCCAGAATACGGATACGGGTGCCGATAGCTCCTCTACATTCTCCTATACTTCGGAAGCATCGTCCTTTAATGGCAGTTCATGCAACGCGCTTAGTAGTCTATCGACAAATTTCCATGAGCAACCTTCCTTTTTCCCCACCGAGGAGTTTCTTTCACAAGTCCCACAACAACTCTCGGCGAGTACTCTTCACCCTTCCGACGGCGACTACCTCTCCGAGCTCCAAGACGCGTTCCTCTTCGAAGATGCGATAAATGAAAGGTTTCGAGCCAGTTCAGCTTTTAATACATCCGCGTTCTCGATATCAATGCGTCGACTTAGTTCAAAACTTCCTATACCGGGTCGACTAATGGATTCGGATCCAACAACACCATTCTCTCGTGCACTCCACTCTCCTGTATTCCAACCAACACATAAGTGGACTTCCCACGACAGCTTGATGGACGGTGCTTCCTGCAATTCTCCGCTCACCTCAGCCCAAGAGGCTTTTCATATGCCGTTCCTTCCTCTTCAATTGATCCCATCGGAAAAACAACGAGTTGACCCTGGTCTCGCATCTGAATGGACCTGGCCACAAAACTCGGATATACCTCTTGGTCCCCGAGAAAGCACCTTTGGTGAGGTCCGCCTTCGGTACCCGGCAATGTACCACTACAATCCCACATGTCCGGAAATGAGGGTCAACACCCCTAGGACCCACAGTTCTCCGTTTGAAAGCGAAGTATCACGACTTCCTAAAGGAATTTCTTACTCGTATGCGGTCACAAGTCCCGAGAGCATGTCAAACGAGGGTGCAGTTGCTTTCCCCAGACAGATCCCACCATCGTCCGAAATTTTTGCGTCACCCCTCGTGGTCAGACCTACACCCGTATACCCAATTTCTTACATTCACTCTGACGGCCACACGCAAGCTCCGAGTCTCCCTCTATAGATTATGGCGGCAGTCGCTCACGACAAGCTCTGCCCAATCGTCTCGACAAGTACTATACATTGTTTCAGTGTTTTAAGGTTCTCACTCCATCCCTGCATGTCCTTGTTTAGATATACGCCTGGTTCGCACGATAATATTCACGAAAGACTCGGTAATTGTACCGTACGGCGTAGGGCATGTTCTGTATTCGTGTTGTAGCAGCATACGATTGTAACTATAGAGACTGAATCCGTGTGGCGCGTAGTCGCCCAATTTTTCACACTCACTATCTTTGACTACCACAGCTGCATTGAAGATTTCAGTGGAAGTGAGCGCTTGAGCCTTCGCGAGACTCTAGTCTTCCTCTAGTTTTCCCTTTTGCAGGCAACGATGGAACCACGCAGAGATGCAAAGAGCACACTAGTGTCGCTGAAGGTACAGCATTCATCCACTGAGAAGCTAGTGGCTTCATGAACCTTGACTCTGGTGACAATGATCCTTTGATGGTGGCAGGCGCCAAGCATCAAAAGGCAACATCTGCGAAAGGTCAGTTTCCTATTTATTTGTTGGTTGTCAACATTCAGTACTCTGAATAATCATCCCAGTACTCCTGGTTACCGGACGTCCTGCGGGTGAAAGGCAGTGTGCGTTGAATAGCTTATAATGCATTTCACGCGTTCAAGAAGATGGTATAGATAATACCGCGTATTTTTGGTCCCGTCGTCACGGTGACGATTTTCTCTGTGATTGTCGCGTATGCAAGGTCGAAGGGCAATAGGATCGAGCTCACGAATTCAGTGGTTCCTTTACTCTCTGTCGTGGTGAGTAGGCTATTTGTGGCCAGATACCATTCTCGTGGACTGAACTTTACAAAAGGTTGGCCTCATTCTGGTATTTAGGTGAGTGCAACATATCTCCCGTACTTGTTATGGAAGATTGAACGTGACTTGCATCAGAAATGGGTATGTCTAACAGGCGGAGGTCTGTTGACCGACATGTGGGAGGCACTAACCCACTCACAGCACTTCTTACGATCGTTATTGGGAAGGCAGGAAATGTTTTTCGACTCTTACTTCCAACGTATAATTTTCTGTGCCACATTCATCCTTTGTCTCATACGAACACATTTTTAGGTTCGCAACCTGTCTCGCATGTTCTGGGTCTACGTTGCCCTTCCCCCTACTGAGAGCGGTGTGGCCAACGCCAGAATTTCAATTTCAAACCCGCAACTCACTCACGCTGAGCTCAAACGCCAGAAGATTGAAGCACTACGGTATTGTCTTGGCTTTGTCTATGCAGTAAAGCACTACCTTCGCGGAGAGGATGGAGCCGATTACGGTGACCTGGCCGGGGTTTTACCCCCTGATTTCTCTTTACGCGGTGATATGGGCTACACCATAAATCACGACCACCCGTCCGTGCTGTCTTATTCAGCGATGCAAGGTTCTACTTCAGATGCCAGCATTAGCGACAGGCGTTCTGTGGATGCTACAAAGAGGATTAAACGGAAACGCAGCAAGAAGGTCACAGGTCAGCAAGGCCATACTGGTTCCACCACCCCTCTGCTCAGCGATTCCCACCAAACTGTCGAGTTCCACCCATACGCTAATCAAATATCGATGCCGCTTCCTTTAATGTTCGTATATTAAGAAGTTCACCCTCGTGCCATGTCCAAATCATACATTTTCTTCTAGTATTGCCCATGAAATCACGAGTGCCATATTCAGGTTCAAACGGGAGGGTTTTCTGGAGACAGTTGGTCCTGCAGGTAAGACCAGTGCTCGCTCTACGTGCACCAGGCTTAAGAATACTTCTATGGTCAAGGGACCAATGCGATGAGTGCATTGCGAGTTACTGTCCTCCGTTGATTTGTTGAATACTGAAGTCACCTTGGCAGGGTTCACTCTATGGTCGATCAGATGACGGGTATGGAACGGATTGCCAATTCGCCAATTCCTCCTTCCTGTTGGTTTTTTGCATCATGTCTTGCCGCGTTCGCGTCTAACCACACATCGGTAGATGGAATTCACCTCAAACAATGCGTGACGTTGTACCTTTTCGCTCTACCTCTCACTCTCATGAACGATTTGGGCTGGGCGGCAATCCCAATCGTCACTGTAGTCGCCTTCACACTGATGGGCATTGAAGGGATCGCAAACCAAATTGAAATGCCCTTCGGTGAGCATACTCCAGACATCGTCTTGCACCCTATTGACAGGTGCGGACCGATAGGTTACGATGCACAGGATTTACCTCTCGGTGAGTTTGCCTCAAAGTGGCCAAGCTATCTTACTTAACGAGAGCAGATACATACTGTGACGATTTAAAAGAAGAGGTGGAGTAAGTGCAAAACGATAATGCGAGTGCCAGTATCTTATTTTGCCTGACACAGATATATCATCGAGAGACTGGCGGAAAGTGGTCATGGTACAAACGAATTTGATGATGGGGATGGGGATGATTGATATGTTTATTGCCTTGATGTCACTCAATATCCCACTAGGTAAAATTCATTAATTGGACTGGGACTATTACCCCGAGAGATCATAGTGTAGATTGACAAAGTCTAACTAAACTCGGGGGTACAGAACTCTCCTGGACCATAGGGCTGCGAACAACAAATGAGCAAATTTAGATCCGCATCGACACATTGACGAACCTTTGTTGTCAATGCTGTCAAACCAGCCGAGTTTTCGCTGGTACGCCGCCCACTCTGTGGCCCAGGCTGAGGTTTTTCACCTTTTCTAAAGGCGTCAAGTACCCTTTTCGTAGTTACTGGGGTGAGATCCTCCTAAGTTGTGCATCAGTACATGGCCCAATATCCGACTGCGCTGACGTACGTAAAAGTCGTCATTGACAACCAACATCGGAGCATTGCTGCAAGCACCCTGACACTCGACTTCAATGACGGTAAACTTGCCATCCCCGGTTGTTGCCCCCGGTTTAATCCCGCCAAGATGGGAACAGACTGTATTAAGAATCTCTGTTGATCCACGCAACATGCACGGCGTGGTGGTACAAACTTGGACGAAGTTCTCGCCAATCGGCTCCCTAGGCACATGTGACAACTCGAAGGACTTGACCATCGTAAATCGACGCACCGGTTAAACATGGTATAGAAGGTAGCAACTTCATAGACGCGCATTGGTTGCATTTCAAGGAGCTTCGCAACGTAGTTCATGACACTAATGCTCGTCCATCCTTTGTTCTGTCGCTGGCCGAGATCGAGGAGGGGGATAACAGCAGCCTTCTTGTACTGTGGAGGATACCGGGATATGATTTCTTCCGCCGTCTTCAAGTTATCTGGGGTAAACTTGAACGGTATCTAGGATCAAATATGTTTGCCTGGGTATCTTGGGGCGAAACACAAACGGCACACCTTTGGGTTGTTATACTTGGTGTCCCGATGCTAGTACGAAGGATTGAGCAGAGCATCACACGTGCTGCAAACCGCACCGACCACAAAAAGCGCATCTGAGCGCCTATAAAGTGATGTGGAGATGCACCTCCGAGTGACTGCAGGCCGCAAAGCAGCCGTAGATGTCAGAAGTTTGGCGGGGAGCATGGGTATGGTCACCGGAAGACTTTGGTTCGCCTGAAGAGCGAGCAGTTATATAATACATCGACAACGGGCTACACATTCCCACGTATATCTACCGCGACAGATTCTGCGATCCCAGCGCGTTGCATAATTTGGTGTCACAAATGGCGATGACACTAAAGTACTAGGGTCGGCTTTGCCGACAGGAACCTTGCTGGAAGCTGGAGCGCAGAGTGAAGTCGCATGAACAGGCAAGTAGTCGGTAAATAATACACCTCTCGTCGATGTGTGAAAACGTATGTATGTTCTGAAAATTATGACGCTCCAAACGCAACAAAAATATGCACGATGTGTAGTCATCATGTGCGCGATTTGGGTCACATCACGCGCGCGTTTTCTGTTGCGCGATTTTGGCGCTCATATGCGCGAGCTAAGTGCTGTTGGCGTGAAGGGCCCTTGCGAAACTCGATTGCACCATTTTGTTTTTCCCTGTCGTTGTTACAGTGTCTAGTAAATTGAAGTATCTACCTAGATACGTGTTCTAATGATCCGCATGACTGTGCCTAGGCAGTCGGACGGGTATACCTGTGGGTACTGTCAAGGGTGGGTAGCCGATGCGCATGCAAGGGTGGGCGAGAGGTGCAGCGCACTCACGTGGCAGCGGGGCGAGCGAGCGAGCACACATGTGCACGCAGACATAATGGTCTGCGTGCCTCGCGCACTTGTGCAGCAGCAGGGTGGTGGTGGCGGCGTAACCGGGAGATGCCACGACAGGGAGATGCGGCACAGCGGGGACGGGTCTTGAGCACGCTTGTCCAACAGCGGGCTGAGTGAGATGGTACGTGCGACAGTGTGGTGGGCGGGGGTCGGTGAGTTGGCAAGAATGGACAAGGCGGCGGGCGTGCCAGGGGTGGGCAAGACAGCAATGTGACGGGCGAGGCGGTATGGCATCTGTCAGGGTCAACGAGGGTCAACGAGATGGCAGCGTGCAACGGCGTGGTGGGCAAGGGACTCTCACGATGGGGTGCGTTGGAGTCAGCGGGGGTGCGTACAAGGCAATGGAGCTCCGCTTAAGCCATCCGGGTTGCGAATACATCGTTTAGGCTGCGGGTGGAGTATTTGGCATGTCGGGATGGCGTTTGGGCCGCGGTTAAGCAGCTGGGGTCGTCTAGGCCTGGGGTGGGCAGCTTGGTGCGTCTTGCAGGGCTACGGGTTGGTCATTGGTCTGCTCGAGACCAAAAAAAACGCGCAAGTGATGACCCAAATCGCGCACATGATGACTAAACATCGCGCTTATTTTTGTTGCGTTTGGAGCGTCATAAACATGAACCCCCGGACGGGACATTGATGGGGAATGCATCGTCAAGATGTAAGGTTTCCCCATTTTGTGTGGAATATAGATAACGGAGTTGCTGTGATAAATATAGACATCCACATACCTCTCGTCGAAACCGCACGTTGCAAAGTCACGAACAACGTCGTCATCCACTGTGATGATTTGAGACTGAGCGCCGAACAGAACTGTTACGATGGAACAAAGGCAGCCCGAAAGGTTGTAAGACCTGACATGAAACTGTATGACCTGCTACTTGCAGAAAGCATCCTTTCGCATAGACGTCGGCAGTCAGAAATACGACAGTCAGCAGAATGTTGACAGCGTGACTCGGATGCTTAATAGGAGATT